>JAPYZL010017641.1:0-10083 GCA_030522825.1 Platygaster orseoliae
GAAAAAAAAAATTTTTTTCTCTTACAACATTTGCGGGGCCCTTAGTGCTCGGGGCCCCGGTTTCTGAAACTGGTAGGACCGGTGGTAGTTACGCCACTGCACCGTTTCATTACAAAGTTAGTTAAAATGTTTCTATTCCGTCCATGTTAATTTGACTGTCATGAATTGTGTTGACTGGTCACGGTCAATGACCATCAAATCTGACAGTAGATTGCTTTGGTCAATTGACGAGTTCACATCACTGGTAATGACAGAAAGATTTTACACCCGAAATTCTCTGCAAACTTTCACGTTTCATCAAAACAATTAGAATTTTTTCAACCACCATTATCATATCATAAAATTCATAAAATTCTTTCAAAGAAAAAACCTATCTTCGTAAGATTCTCAACTTTGCATACAAAGAGAAACATCAAGATTTTTTAATAGACATTTTTTACTAATAGCTATCTGGCTTCGTCATCATAATTTTTCACATAGCATTTTTTTGCTGAGTTCATAAACAGTTTTTTTCCCTTATACGAGTTTCCAATGAGTTCAGTGATCGGACTTTATCGTTCAAAAATCCTTACCTCTTTTTTATCAAAGTCAGAATATTTGAAAAAAAAAATTGAATAAAAATACATTTGACCTTGTAGACAGTAAACTCCTAATTCCCTATACATGCAATCAACAATTTCAGTTTTTGTTTTATTCCTACCGTGTATTTTTTGTCGAATTTATTGTCAGTAAATGCACGTTTAAACATGCAAATATTTTCGTTTATTTATGGAACATAAGAGAAAAACATTTTTACATTTATCTTAGAGGAAAAACATCCATGAACCGACCCTGAATTTATTGTCGAATGAAAGTGAGTGACGCCAGGTTTATTCTCCGACTTTTATGGACATATGAATCACGAGCAAGGATGATCTTTTCTGAATTTTGCACATTTGAAGTTTTTGACACGAGTTTCCCTGTTCACGACGAAAAAGACCTGTGGCGTGTGCACCAGGTTGTTGAGTAACATATTAATCGTGTGAGAGTATTATATATCATACCAATCACTTCTTACTTTGTAGCGTTCGTCTCTGTCACATTCATTCTTATCTTCAAGTGAAAACATGAAACGTGGTCACTCCACCGGAATAGTAAAGAGCAGTTTGACAGTTTTAATAATCCCTGACAATATCAACTACAAATTAATAAAGATTTTATTTGTAACTCATTTACTCCTTAATATCAATTCTTTTTTTTATTATTTCTTTTATGATCTGCAATTCACATTCAATTGCAATTGTAAAAGTGAAATTTCAATTACTTTCCACTCTATTTTTACTCATGAAGTGGGAAAATTTATCCGAATCTCCCGGAACCGAAATCCGGACTAATCAACAAATCTCGGACTCGGGAATAATTATTCAAATTAATGACACTTTTTCCAACGAAACTTGCCTGAAAAAGTCCTCACTCGACGACAAGCTATTACGACCAAAAAATTAAAATAAAAACGCTAAATCGAAAAACATTATCGCGAAAACCGAGCTGTTCCCTCGATACGATTAGAGTCGCGTAACAGAGTTTAGAATTTCCCTCGTTAAATCACTTCCCGAAGACCTGTAATCAATTTTGATTGAAACCAAAGCAACTGTTGAATTAAAAAAAAACTCTGCCCCTGATAGCACAAATGTCAACGTAGAGAAACACACTATGTAGCGTTTCAAGCATCGACGATTTTCTAATCGTTATCCTTAACAAGACTTCATTAAAGGCTCGGCGATTTCATCTAAACTCCTTTATAATTTAACACCGGTGCGCTCGAAATGAAACGTTTTGCGAGTAAGACAGGCGTATAATTCGAAAGAAATTTCGAGTCCCGGCGATAAAGTCGAAACGCGTCGCGAAGGGGCGCGTGGTCAGGCCGGAAATTCGCGATACGTATCAGGCGCGAAATTAAAATGCCAAAGCTTTTATATAATATTTGTAATCGCCGTGATATTTCGCGTTGCCCAATGGCTTTTACGAATGCGCAACCGACAAAGGCGTAGGTGTGAAAAATTTTTTGATACGATTTTCCACGGTGATACGTGTTTCTGAGCATCACGGATGAGCCGATGATTTTTCTTTTCAATTTTGAAAGGAGTGATTCAGGCTTCTTAAGACACTCGGATTGGAAGGTTATTATATTATGGATTTATTGTGAATGATAAATGCTCAAGATTTTGTGATTCTAAGAGTGATGAGAAAGTTTTCTTGTCATAAAATCCCCGAAAATTTCAGTCACACAATCAAATTTGCATTTTTATACAAAACACCACCATAAAACATAAATTTAATTCCGATTCATTAAATTTTTTTAAATAACCATGCTTGTTTTTGGTTTAATATCCCTGGCAACATGGGTCCGAGACTGTTCCGAGACAGTTCCGCGAGCAATGCTCTCGATCCGTCTCGGAACCGTCTCGATGGCTCTCGGGATTTCAGACATACTTTTCTGATGCATTGTACACGTGCAAACGTAGATTTTTTATGAAAGTTTACGTTTATTATGATTGATTTTGACACTATAATTGGCTTACATCGTTATCAGCCTGTTAATTATGAATTTCCAATAAAATCACATTTGACGATTTTGAAGGTGTCGGATCGCCATCCAACAGCCATGCGATGAATGAGACAGTGTAATACCTAAATACATCTATCTGCATCTATCGAACTGTATCTAACAGGGCCAATTCGCTCAGATTCGCGCTCCGAGAGCGTCCGAGACAGTTGCGAGACGATTCCGAGAATGAGCTCTCGGACCCATGTTGCCAGGGATACTCGAATTTTTCTCAAAATGACATAAACGTTGAAAATCCCGGAAATTCCTGTCCACCTACGCCCCTGGAAACCGAGCTTCGTGATATTTTTGCGGCTGAAACTCCGCAAAACCCACTCGAGCGAGACCATCGGCCGCGGTGAAACTCGGTGTGATACGACAAGACAGCGCGTCACGGGAGTATTAACCCTGCAATAAAAGCGCGAAAAAGTGCGCGGAGATAGATAACGAAGATTAATATACAGAGAAAAGTACGCTGCCACTGTGGCGGCAACGCGTTGCGACACGCGGAGAAAGATTATTATTATAATTATCGTCGAGACATTATGATGATTATTTCAAGTAGCATGGACGCTATCATTTTGAGTCGCGGTTTTATGTAACGACTCATTGCGAGCTCTCGAGGGGCCAATTGTTTCGAGGAATTGTGTGGAACAAGTGGAACAACGCGGCGAAATGGTCATTTGGTATTCGACTATAGACTAATTCTTAGATATGAAGGTTCTGAAATTAATATTCTGTAGACAAAACGATACTTTCATTTAATACGTTTTTTTTTCTCATTGCATCAATCTCGTAGATGAAGAAACTCGAGCTAGAAACGAAAATTGCAAAAGTTGAATGAATAAATTTACTACAATCAAGATATGAAAAATCGGTTGGCGGTCTCTTTCCAATCCGTATTTCTACTGGATTTATTTTCCACCTTATTATTTTTCCAAAGTCCCTTTTTTCCACCTTATTATTTTTTTTACAATTTAAGCTTCAACTTGAATATTCATGTTGACAAAGTTTACAACGTTAAAAAATCACACGAGAATTTTTTTTCTCAGATTTGAATTCTTGATTAAAAATTTAAATCAGAGTTTTTGAATTTAGAATTCAAACTTTAGAATTTGAATCAAAATTTCTGAATTTAGAATTCAAATTGCAGAATTTGAATCAGAATTGTCAGAATTTTTTAATTTTTTAATTTTTTTCACTATATTCAATGAACTCTTGAATTCATAATTTGAATTTAAAAATATGAATCAGAATTTTTAGAATTTAGTAAAGTTTAACAATGAATTCTTTCAATTTGTTATTTCTTTCGGTGTATTCTTGAAATTTTCCAGTGAATTTCCGAAATTATAATTTGAATCAGAATTTTTCAATCTAGAATTGAAATTTCAGAATTGAATTCTGAATTTTCGATATAAGAATTTGAATTTCAGAATTTGAATAAGAGTTTTTGAATCTAGAATTCGAATTCCAGAATTGGAATCAAATTTTTTCAATTCTTGAATTTTTTTCACTCATTTCATTGAATTATGGAATTCATAATTCAAATTAAAAAATATGAATCAGAATTTTCAGATTTTAGTGGAGTTTCACAGTGAATGCTTTCATTTTGTTCTTTCTTTCAGAGAATTCGTGAATTTTTCCAGTGAATTTTCGAATTTAAAATTTGAATTAGAATTTTTGATTTTAGGATGAAAATTTCAGAATTCAATTCAGAATTTTCAAAATAAGAATTTAAATTTCAGAATTTGAATGCAAATTTTTGAACTCAGAATTCAAACTTTAGAATTTGAATCAGAATTTCTAAACTAAGAAATCAAATTTCATAATTCGAATCAGAATTCTCAGAATTGTCGAATTCTTGAATTTTTTTTAACTGAATTCAGTGAATTCTTGAATTCATATTTCAAATTTGAGAATATGAATCAGAATGTTCAGAATTCAGTGAAATTTCACAGTGAATTCTTTGAATTTGTTCTTTCTTTCAGTGAATTCTTGAATTTTTCCAGTGAATTTTCGAATTTATAATTTCAATCATAATTTTTGAATCTAGAACGGGATTTTCAGAATTTAATTCGGAATTTATAAAATTACAATTCAAATTTAAGAATTTGAATCAAAATTAAATCAAAATTTTTGAATTTCAGAATTTAAATCGAAATTCTAAGAGTTTTTGTATTCTTGAATTTTTGAAAATTTCGTCGTTATATAGGGGCTTCGTTGAATTTTTTTTCTTTTCAAGGTTTCACATTATTTTTGGCAAATCTCTAAAAAGAGTTTTCGTGCACTGAGAGAAGAAATGTTAACTATTAACATATGTATTTTCGGATATGACGAAAAAATATTTATTTGCTCCAAACGTATGACACTTTTAAATAAATATAATTTTTTGACAGTTACCAAATCATATTTGATCAAAAGTGTTATACGTTTGGGGCACATATATATCTATTTCGCCATATCCGAAAATACATATATTAATAGTTAACATTTCTTCTTTTAGTGTGCGATTCGTCACATTTAAACTTGATGAAATTAAACTTTATGAACATGAATATTCGAACTATTTTTCTCATTCTTTTATTTTCTCGAGTTATAACACTGCACTTTCAACTGTTAACAAACTTCCAGGGGTGTCATTTTCTCGTGTGTTTTTACTATATCCTTATAGTGAAAAATATCTAATGAATAAATATTTATCAGATGTAATATTTTTTTTATCTTTATAAGATATAATATCTCATAAATAAATAAATAGTATCTTCCTTTCTTGGAAGAATTAAGAGCTGAGCAGAGTGATACGGAGACAATGTTACGACAGTTGGATTTAGGCCAGAATATAAAAAAATTTATTAGAACACATGATCCCAAAAAAACTAAGGACCGAGTTTATTATTATGTTAAAAAATACAAAGAATTTTGTGAAAATGGTACAATTTTAGATTATTTACATACCATCGGGCATCACATACATTTTTACCTTTTGGAAATTCTATATTTTATGCAAATATTTGATATTTACACCTTTTTCTAAAAATTTTACATGTTTTTATTTTCTACGCTTTTGTTGGAGATGTAATGAAATTGGAAAATAAAAAAATTGGAAATTACATAATTTCGAAAAAACAGTCATTTATAGGTACAGTTGTTGGAAATTACGGAGTGGAAATCCTGAAGTAGAAAATACAGATTGAAAGAGGTGTCCTAAAATCATAAAATCAAATATTCAACATGAGAATATAAAAAAACTGAATATCTGTACACGCGAGCCATCAATCACTTAGTTGTGATCTAGAGATATAAAGAAAAACAAAAGCGAGTTTTTTGGGAGCGCGGGACAATGAAACATCCCTTAGTTTTGCGCGTTGGAACCCAAAGAACCTGAGAATTGCCATGAGAAAGCGGCGCGTCCCTTTAAGGGTTTTCTCGCCTTCGGACAGTGCGTCTTTCAAATCTTTCGTGCATGAATTGCGTGCGTGCGCGCGCACAATGATGAAAAAACTCAAGGAATGGGCGCTGACCACGGGGTACTACCGGCCCAGGTGGCACTCACTGTGCAAAGTACAAATTATGTTAATAATCGCGCGTCCTTATCCCCTTCGAGGCTTTTTTGCCATTCCAAAATTTCCGCCCTGCTCTCATTTTTATCGAAAAATCCGTGCTGAAATGTTTTCATACGAGTACCACGTGAATTTGAAAGAGCTCTTGTTAATATTGCGAATATTTTATGAATTTTGGTAACTGCTTAAAGATATTCATGAATAATAAAATGAAAATTTTTCGTGCAACACATTGAGAGAAATATAAAGTTGAATTATTATTATGAATGATACAATTATTTAGAGTGGTGTAAAATAACCATTACATCTTCTGTAGATGATCAAAAAAATTAAAAAAAAACCCGACTATGTATAAAGAAATAAAAAACTTTATTTAAATGAAATAATATCAATACTCTAACTCATAGGAACAAGTAATTGATACTCATTCCATCTTCAATTCAAAATGAAAACTAAATCCATTTCCTCGAGTTAGTTCTTCGTTTGCAACCGTTTTCATAGCGATTGAACGATCTCTCGCTGCGAGCGCGAGGATGTATATGAATCCGGAGGTCGCTTCACTCCGGGTGCTCCGTAGGTAAACGAAGAAAGATGGAGAAATGAACGAGGCAAGAGTTGCAGACTCGTCGCGTGTACAAACGAGTGAGAATGAAAACGAACATTATTCGCGCGAGAGAGACACAAACCGCGGAGGCCTCCGATTATTGCCGATCCAAGGGGCAAGGACGTTCTTGAAACGCGAGTGTATATTCATTTGAGATACTCTGAGAGAAAGTATAAACTGTACTTACTAATTCCCGATTATTCGTTCGACAAATTGACGCTTCATACTTTCTTCAAGAGTATATCTCCCAATTTCACTCGATTTTTTCCGTGTCTCAGAGTGTTGTTGAACCTTCTTCTAATACAATCTTATTTCCGAATACAATTAGTTTCTCAAAGCTGCATTGTGCATTGAACGTGCAGGACGTGTTCTGGGAGGAAGCAATACTTTTCGCCATTGAATAGTATCTCATGTACCGATGACTAGACACCAAAGGACAATGGTCTTTCCCTGTTTGTCGTCGCCATTCACCGTTACGCAGACTTAAAGATGACTCGCGTACTATCATTTAATACCGATTCTGTGTCCGTGCAGCGCGTCTATCTCCGGAAATGCCCTCCAACAAAATACGACTCAATCGAGGAAACTCCTCGATCTTATCTACTCACAAAGTGCAATATCTCGAGTGTTGCACTGTCGCATAACCATTGCAGAACGATACTAACACGTTTCCTGTTAGCGCAAAAAAACGTTTCCAACAGTGGCATGGTTACAAAAAATGTTTTCTACTTGTGAGAAATGGAAAATGATTTTTCGAATGGATTATTCAGATATAAAAACATATTTAGACGTTTTTTTGATAGAATATTCAGGGTCTTTGGAAAATTTTTTTTAAGACCTCGCAATGAAGAATGTAATTCATTAATGAAATTTAAACATCTAACTTTTTTTTATTTTCTGTTGCAGGTAAGTTTCGCTGAACCAAATTATACATTACAATTGAGCTAAATGTTTCTTCGAGTCGGTGAGTACAAACTGAGATTGATACACGGACAAAATTTTATGGCAAAAATTACCAAAGATTCAAGATTCACTGGACAACGGTGAAATTTTTTGATTTTTTCCCCAAAAATATAGTAATTTTTACCACATTTTGAAAGCTAGAAAATGAAAGGAGTCTTTTCTAAAAAAACATTTTAAATACATAGAGTGAGACTGAAACTTAACGTAACAAATAAATGAAAATTCATATTTTGTTTCGAGCTTTCGGCCTTTTATTGAGCTCTCATCAGGAACTTCATTAACATCAAAATAATTTTCAAAAAAAACTTCTGACGTATTTATATTTTTCTTAGGGAGCTTCCATAAATGATGTCACGGTTTTTTGACGTTTTTTAGACCCCCTCCTCCCCCTCTGTCACAGTGTGTCACAAATTTTTAAATCTCCCCCCCCACCCCTGTGTCCCGTCACAATGTTGGATTTTAAATGTGAGGCAAAAAATTTTTTATCTTAAAAAATACCATTTTTAAAGCATTATATTTAAAACTTAGATAGAACTTTATATAGAAGCCATACTTGTAATATTGAAATTTTTAACTATTTTGGTTGGTTTGATTGATTTTTCAGCAAGCATTTTATTTATTTTTTTTTTTTGCCAGTCCCTTTGTTGGTATACAAAGATTAATAGAATTTGAATAATTTTATGGTAATTTGATAATCTTATTCGTGGATTAAAAAAGTTATTTTCTACGAGATATATTTATTCTATATATGAAAATATAATTTATATGTTTAAAAAATTTTTTTTTAGTAAAAATGTTAACAGATCTTCAAATTGTGAAATATATATTTATTTAATGTTGATGCGTTTCCTATAATTTTAAAAGTTTCCTAGTATTTTTTAAATTTACATATAGATTTTTTGAATTATAAATTCTCTAGAATATCAATATAAATTGTATGTTTCATAAATTGTATAATTGATAATTTTATTTATATTCATAATTATATTCATATTTTATATTTATATTCTATTATTTATAATTATAAATTTTACGTATTATTAAATATGAGTTTTTAATTCGATGCTCTATAATTTAGTGCTTTACAGATCTAAGAAACTTCTACAGATTTTTCATAGAACAATATCTTTAGAAATTTCAATTGCTGTGAGTATTTTTCGATTGTTTGTAGATTCTACAGAATATTTTGTATTATTATCTATTTTTTCAAAACATCATTAATCTATTTCCCGAAAATTCAAATTTTCAAGATCCTAAACATTTGAATAGATTCTTATTTTTCTTCATCATTTACTGGTTTTAAATAATTTTTAACTATTTCAATTTTTGGAATTTCAAAAAATTGTGGAGTTCAACAATTTAAACGTCATTATATTTTTTTAACCTTATAATAACAACAACAACAACAATAATAATAATAATAATAATAATAATTATTATTATTATTATCATTATCATTATCATCATCATCATCATCATCATCATCATCATCATCACCATCATCATCATTATTATTATTATTATTATTATTATTATTATTATTATTATTATTATTATTATTATTATTATTATTATTATTATTATTATTATTATTATATAAATACATCGAATAAAGAGTACTGAAAATACCTACGAATTTTTATTTTTTAAATGTAAATGCTCTCTTATATGCTGAAAAATTGCGAACTTCCAAAAACATTGAAACTCTATAGTCAATAATTGATTTTGTCAGTTTTATTTCTACAATTTTGTTGAATATCCACATCAATTTACAGTCACATCGAAAATAGATATAAAATTCTTAATGTTAAAAATCGAATTACAAATCATCACTCGCAATTTTTCTTGGAGCAACTTTTAATTTCACATAAAAAAAATTTTGCCGCCAATGTGACATCAGATTTTTGAGAACCCCCTCCCCCTCTCTGTCACAATCTGTCACAAATGGGCTGCCCCCCCCCCCCCCAAGGTTGTGACATCATAAATGGAGGTTCTCTTATGTAAATTTAATGAGGTCAGTTTTTTTTAAACTTTAAAAAATAACTTTCTTTCAAAGAACATCATCAATTCTTTTTACCGTACTACTTCTATGCATTTCATTTATTTATTGGTCGTCCCGAGTAGAAAAAACGGGAGTATACTTCAGTAACCTTAGTCTCCCAGAGTATACTAAAAGTTGATTAAAATATATCAATCGATCTACCCATGTATACTTATTGGCACAAATGCATACTTTTGGGTGACTTGGCATACCGAATCTACTTTTGGTAGACCGCGGTATACTGTTATTAAAAAATGAGTATACCAAAAGTAGACTCGTCTCCCAAGAGTATGCATTTGTGCCAATAAGTATGTATACTTGGGGAGATCGG
>JAPYZL010017703.1:0-24058 GCA_030522825.1 Platygaster orseoliae
GTTTTGCAAAAAGTGGTAAAGGACTTTTCGACTCGAAATTGAAAAAGGAATTCAGGATTTTTTTTTATCGCGGACTTTGGGACACCCTGTATATGTATACAGGGTGTACCAAAATTCCCGTATCAAAAAGAAATCCAATATTGCTTTTTGAATTTTGAGTCGCAAGTTCCTTTACCACTTTTTACAAAACTCAAAATCAAAAAAGTTATTAAGTTTAAAATTTAAATAATAAATGCGTTTCCTTGACGAGTAGGAATAAAAAACCATGGACCAAAGTTTTCGTGAATTTTCTTCATGTTTTTCTGAGTGGAATAGTCCTTTGCCATTTTTCGCAAAACTCAAAATCGAAAAAGATATTCAAGTTTGAAATCTGATTGGTTAAAAAACATCTGACATGTCTTTTCATCTGGATAATTTGCATCTTCCCAGGCTCATTTTCAATTTTACATTTCCTTCATTCCTTAATTTTTTTTCAATCAATACTATTTTTATTCGTCCACAAAAATTGTGCGATGACAAGAAATATTTTGTGAAAAATATCAACTCTTTAATTCGACAAAAACACTAAAAATACTCATGTAAATATTTTGAGATATCACTAATTGTGACTTGGAATGAAAAAAGGGACCTATGGTTACAAATATCAATTTTGAGTTTTCGACTTGAAAAAATAGTTTAAAAAGACTAAATAACAATAGTATTACATTACTCCTGGAACCAAGCTCGGCGATGGACACTCCATGATCGTCATCTTGGTCTCCGGTATGGAAAACGGCTCAGGGCTTCTTCTTTTCTTTATTTGCTTGAAAAATAAAAAAATTCCTTTTCAACCATTTGAATACAAAATTCTTCTTTAAAAATACAACCAACATTTTGACAAAAAACAAGGCAATGAAAGGCATTGGAATTTCAACGAACAAGCCGCCGTAGACGAGTGTGTATCTAGTCACGATCTTAATCATAACGTGCACCAAATCCATACTCGTCTATGGACGTGCTTCTTTCCTTCAACTCAGCCCTTTCCTTTGTGCATTTACCAATAAATTCAAAATCCGTTGACAATGCCGAAACGTACTTAATGAGTGTGGATCTAGTCACAAAATTTGTAATTGCTGCGCACTAGACCATCACTCACTCGGAACAATTGGCAAGAACACCGTAGTGTCAAACGTCCTGAAAAAAATGGTTGGGTGTAGCGAATTAAAATTCGTTAATTTTGTCTTAATTAACTCTTATTTGCTTACCATTTATCAAGTTATTAATATATTTGACTCCATTTTCTGATAGACAATGTAAAAAAAACTTCAATTATGCTATACTTAAGACCTCATAGTACAAGTTTAACTTGTTTATAATTAAAGGGGGAGGGGGGCAAAACTCTACCTCTAAAATTGAGAAAGTTGTATTTTTGAGTTTTCTTTACAAATTTGAAATATTTTCAAAAATCTTTTTGCTCATTTCTTTAACATAGGTAAACAAATAGGAGTAAATCAATTTATTTTCAAGTGTTAAAAAAAAAGAAAAAATTAATTCAGCACTATGCATTTGCTTGTGAAGAAAGTTTCCAAAAAAATTTTCAAAAATATTACCAATTGGTGAGAAAACAATATAGAATTGAATTAATCATAATAGAAAATTATTTTCAAAACAATTCATGTCATGATGCTGAATTTCAATAATTTGTTTTTACTGAACGAACGATACTTATTAATTCTGGATAATCTTACAATCAACAAATTTTTCATGTTGAGTGAAATGCGAAAGCTTAAAAAAACTAATCAAACTTATAAAGAGCCAAAAAATTGAAATGAATTAGACTAATTACAATAATATCAAAAATACCTCCTATGTAACATAAGATTTTTGATCTATTTCAGGTAAAATTCAAAAACATAACAGATTTTTTTATTATAAAAAAAAATTGAATACTGAGTTCCATTAAAAATTTTAGTTAAAATGCCAACCAAACTTGAAAAGTCTTCTTGATTTTTTTTTTTCTTGTCTACTTTTACAGCAATTTAAATACTTTATGAGTTTAATAAAAAAAATCAATCCAAAACGACTCTTACTTAATATCAAGTTTTTGGAATTTTTTTAGGTAAACTTCTAAAACCTTACATTGGAAAAATATGTCCCACCTAGAAAAAAAAATCAAAAAATATGAGATTAAATGAAATTCATGAAATTTTTTTTGCTGCAAAGGAATCAATTAGAAATTAGCTTGTTAGAAAATTTTTATAAAAATGACAACCTAATTTGAAAAATTCTTATGAATGTATTTATTTTTCTCATTTTTTTTTACAATAACTCGGCAGATTTAGACTTCATACATTTTTCCTATTCAGTTTTCACAAGGAAAAAATTAAAAAACGTAAATCGAAAATATGACAAAAATCAAATTTACATAGTGTTTCACAGCTTTCAAAAAATGTGTCACTTGATATTAAAAACAGTAATTCATCATTTTTATATAAAAAATTATAATTTTGTAACGTATAATATTATAAAACATCATTTCAAATGTACAATTTTTGAAAATCCTTTTTGAACACAGACAAATGAAAGGGACTAAATGATTTGTTTCTTAAGAAATTGTAAAAAATTATTCAACTACCCCCCCCCCTTTTGTTTTACTTTTGGAAAAAAAATTATTTCAAGGCTGTAGATTTGCTTATGTGAAGGAAATTTCCAAAAGTATTTTCAAAAACATTACAAATTTACATAAAGAACCTGAAAATTCAATTTTCTCCATTTTAAGGTTTTTTCAAGGTAACAAATTCCATTTTTGGAGGTCATCTGCACATTTCCTCAATTTTAGGCAAACAAACGAATCTAAAATGAATTGTGTTTCTGAAAGTTGACAATTTTTTTTTCAACTGTTGCAAAAAAAATTTCAGAGCCGTTCATTTGCCTATATTATGGAAAAATGCAAAAATATTTTCAGAAATATTTTAAATTAGCCGTGATAACTTGAAAATACGATTTTTCAATTTTGAAGGTATATTGACGCCCCCCCCCCCCTTTAAAATAGATGCCCGAATTTTCAATTGTTTATGAAATAAATGAAAATTAAAAAAAAATATGTTTATCCATAATTTACTAATGTGATATTTGGACGTGAATTATTAGCAAACTGTAAATAAAATCTTGTATTGCAAATTAACCATTAGAGTCCTCAGATTCACCTTGGACCGTAAACTTTTGTTTTGTCAAAACAGGCAATTCCAAAACTCACAATAATATACAATTCCATTTTCATTGAAGGTTTAATATTGAAATACTAAATTTAATTATTAAAATTGAAACAATTTTTTATATTACTAAACCTTTGGAATTTCAGATACATTTAAGAACGCAATTTTTCAAGTCCCCGCCCTTGGAATGAAAAATTATAGGACATAAAACTGGCGAGATGCGTTTTAAAGAGGGAATGAAAAAGTGCAGAAAAGCGCAAAAATCGACGAAGGCTCTCGCCAAGGCCACGTTACTCTTGCCTGCGGAGAATGGGAGCTGATTCTTTATCGTGACATCGACCTTCCGCTCTCTCCCTTTCCCCTCGAGCTTCTTCTTCCCAAGCCACTTTCCCCGTTCCCCCTCGAAAAACCATCTCTATTTCTACCTTATTCAATTTAAAAAAAACCCTTTCACCAATTACAAAATTTAATACCAAAAAAAAACCCACCCTCCCAAACAAACCAATTTTTCTTCACCAAAATCAAATTACAGTAAAATACTTCCCAAAAACATAAACTTTTTCAATATACACGTAACAAAAACATAATTTCAACATTAAATTATTTCTAACACGAAAAGAAAAAAAAACAACTTTTAGCGGTTTACTCGCGTTTCCATCGAAAGACGCGCGCGGAACGACAAAGAAAGGGACACGAAGGGGGGAGAGGGGAGAGAGGGCTGAGTGAGAGAGAGAGAAAAAAAGGAGAAAGGTCAAAACGAAGACGCGGGGAAAGAAGAAAACGAAATTGGTTGGTCAATTGTGTCCAATTGAATCAAGCTTTAGACAACGAAAAAAAAAAAAAATGATCGCGAGGGAAGAACAAAAAAACCTCCTTTTCCCGCATCCTCGAATTCGCGCGCTCAAGAATATAAGATCGATCCCACGGATCTTTGATCCTTTGTTCTCCGCGCGCAACAGTTGGTCGGGTTTTCGGTTGGGGGGGAGAAATCTCGTGCAATCGATAAGGAAGATCCCTGGCGCAAGTGGGACGAGGGGGGAAAAGAACCAACGTCCGGGTACGGAGGTAATCCGGCGGTGATTGGCCGAGGCGAAGCCAATGGGATATTTCACTGGACCCGTCAGCGTCTTTCTCTCTCTCGTTCAAGGAGAACGGCCGGTGAATCCGAAGGGGGGAAGGGCGAGGAACGGAAAAAAAGGGGGAGGGTTCAAGGGAATACAATGAAACTGACGCTTGGGTATTTTCTCCGCAACCAAAATTAGCGGGAAAAAAATTATATCACCGAGCAAAATTAAAAAAACGACGCTCTCACTTGGAGTGAGAAAAAAGTCATGGCGTCTTTGAATCAACAAGTTATATCGCGGCATGCCACGGATTCACAAAACACGCTGACGCGTGATCCGTAAAAGGGGGGGAGGGAGAAGGAAGAATAATTAACGTCAGGAATCGCGGAGAAATCGTCACAACCGAGATTCACACGTGCCGAACTACGTTAATCGCGTTTAAATTCACAGTCGCGAAAAACACGTCGCAGTATACTGGCGTGACGGCGTCCCCGAGGAGCAACGCACGCTTTGTGTCCCGGACCGCGAGTAGAGCGCGAGGATTGCCGCACGGCGCGTCCTTGAAAACTGAAATTGTGCCCTTTGAAAGAAATCTGGTCGGGTTCCCGGGGGCAACCGGGGTGGGGGGAACGAACCGCCTCGCTTCGCCCCACTCCCGGTCCTTCTTTCCATCTTCCGAGCCGAGAACGAAAGAGAAAGGACGCTTTACGAGCAAGTTCAGGAGAGAGAGAAAGAACGAGCAAAGTCTATCTCGGGGGGAGAGGGGAGGGGTGACGCGAGAAAGTGAGACGGAGTACATGAAAATATACTCCTCGAGGGCAAAAAAGGGAGAGGGACCGGGGGCGAGGGGGATGTGGGGGGGGGGAGCAGGGATAATGGCGGCAATTCTACCTGGACGATTTTTGTGGCGGGAAGTACCGAGGGAATCACCTGTTGGAGGAAAGCTTTGAAAAATACCTATCCTCCCCACGTTCCCCCCACCGCCGAGCACCGCTAAAGCGCGTTCTTCGAACTCTCGCGGACCCGTGATTGCGGGCAATAAAATCCTGCAGTTTTTCGAATCGCGAAACAAAGCGAAACGATGTTGAAAAAAAAAACCAGGATGAGTTTTTATAACCGGGAAAGAACCGAAGAAGAAAGTTTTTAACGGGAAATGGCCCGAAATCCGTGGCCCCATTATTTCGGCGTGTTCCGGGAAGAACGTTGGGGTCCACAGGTAAACTCGTTACGTCATTGTAGGGGACAGCGTTGCCAAACCTGTACCTGTAGACCCTGCATTTCGAATTCTGATTATACGTGATTTCGAAAAATTGCTCATTCTTCCATCGCAAATGACTGGATACACCAAGAAAATGAAAAAATCTATGACGAGAGTCGAAAAGAAAGCGCGTTTCCCGGCGCAACAGGTGGCCGCCGGTACAGCGAACCACCGGGGTAGCGGGGAAAGGGGGATAGGAAGGGAAGACGCGCGAACTGGAGCGGTTCGCGTGCAATTTAATGCGCTATCTGCGAATCTGGCAACAATGCCAAAAGCGAGGGGTAGACCCCTTGTATGAGAGGGGCGGGGGAGGGGGGGATCTCTCGCGATTCTATCAAAACATCATTACACTCGAGACGCGATGGAAAATACGTTGACCGAGCGGAAACTCGCGTGTTGCGCTTTTGCTTACTTTAGACTTTTGTTGTCCCCCCCTCGTTTTATCCGGGATCGCGTCTTGACCTTGGTAGGGGCGTATTTTTCACGGCGTACATCGAGAGGTGGGCGGGAAGAGGGGAGGGGAAAATCAAAAGTCAGGAAAAGGGAAAACTAAAAGCGCACGTCAGAAAGCTCGTTTACCTGAATGCATGACTTGTATACCTGCTGTTATGTTAACTAACAGAGGGTGGGCTTGGGAGTCATCTTTCAAAAAGAAAGCGTGTCCTTTCAGAGTCGCGCGCAGAAAAAAGTTTTGGGAGTTTTCCAGTGGGAGAGAAACTTTTGAAATTCAACACACATATAGTAAAAAATTCAGAATTAAAGTTTGTGGGATTGAAAAGAAAAAAAAACCAACCAAACAAAACCAAACAAAGTTCGGCGCAAGTTGATTTAAATTATAAAGAAAATTATATCTATCGTCTGAAATTTGTCGGGCATAGATTTATATTATGTTGATACAAATTCAAATAAAAAAATTTCTAAAAAAATTATTTACTATGATTTTTTAAACATGTATACACAGAACATTTGGACAATGGTAAAGGCGGTGGTGATGAGGGGGGGGGGGGCGAAATGTGATTGATCTAGGGCGCATAATTTCTTAAGTCCGGCCCTGATGATATATTGTTTTCAAATAGTAGTATTTCTACTAATGAATCGCTTTTTTTTTAATATTACGAGTCTCAAATTTGAGGCATTTCAATTGAAAATTGAAAGATTGCACTTGTTGACTTCCGAAACTTTGTAGAAAATTTTTTGTTCATAATTTCCTTGGTTTTTCATGCGTTTAAATTAGAAATCATCAGTTTTTTCTCGTTATCGAATCAATATAAAATCCCTAGAATAATTGATATTAATAATAAATCCTTGTCGACTTTTCAGTACAATCAATAACTTATTTTTATTTAGAGAACGAATAAATTGATTTGACTGGGAAATCCACGAGCATTTATTATTCCACGTACCCAGTAACTTACAAAATATCTTCTGATTATAATAATGTATTACAATTAAAAAGTTGTAAATATCAGTCCTTTAAATTTCTAAATATAATATACAATTTAATTCTCACTTTTTTTCTTCTGCATATTTACTCAACTATGAGCTTTTTTTTTATTTTTTCACTTTCGAAATTATACGTCAACGTATTGTATTACTGTTAAAATACGGAATACTGAACTTTTCAAATTTTTCAAGTTCGTTTTTTTAGCCATTCATTCAAATCTTCCTGAAATGACAAAAATTTCGATCTAAAAAATTAAAAGTAATTATTCCGATGTTACATTTTATTTTTGACATTTTTCATATTTCGCTGTTATAATATGTATGCTCATAGAATTGATACTTTTCCGATTTCAGGAGGGGTTCTAACCATCAAAACCCCCCCCCTGGGTACGCCACTGTGCCTTTCCATTTTCTGGAAGTATACGGTTTCATCTGAAAATCTGGTGGTTTGACAGGCCTGAAAGGGCGGATGGGCGGGGAAGGGGGGAAGAGGGCAAATTCCTTTCGAGTTTTCTTGGGAAAGGACGCTCAGCGCGTTTTTGTAAAGGACTGATTCGTCAAGGTTTTTGTTCAGCTCTTTGGGTGGGACGAAAAAAAAAAAAAAAACTTTCCAACACGTATTTGAGAAAACATTCAAATGGATAGTGAGAAAAACTCTACATTATAGAATTTATTTTTATTTATTTCTTTTCCTGCACGTGTTTCTGTCTTGGAATATTAAATAAATATAATAAAATATAATATACAATTTTTATTTTGTTTTCTTTTTTTTTCTTTCAGACTTACAACAAAACTAAAGTTGAGAAGAAAAACCAGAATATAATTAAAAATTATTATATTTATCGATACGATTATTGAAAAATAAAAATTTTGCAATCAAAATAGATTTAGATTTTGATAATTCGAAAAATTTCTAAGGCAGCAAAACTAATTCGATCTCTTAATTTATCATTTTATTTAATGATATGAATTGAATGATTTTCGTTAAATTTTTTGATAATTCAAACAAAAATTAGCTATTTTCGAAAATGAAACTAGAACCCCTAGTGACTATGATTTTTATAAAAATCTTTATAAAATAAGTCTGTTTTTTATAAACTGATTTTATAAAAACTTTATCAAAAAATGTCAGTTTTATAAAACTGTTTTCATCAAAAATAACGATTTTTTATAAAAACAGTTTCATAAAAATTTTTTATTTTTCTAAAACTTTTATAAAATTGTTTATAAAGAACGAAACTTTATAAACTTTTATAAATTTGTTATAAAACTGTTCTTATAAAAATCGAAATTTTTTAAAAAATCGATTTATAAAAACGGAGTTTTTTTATAAAGGTTTGGCGATGATTTTATATAAAAATGTCAGTATTACTAGAAACTTTTGTATCATATAGAAATTTTATTTTTTACAATTATAACTGCCTATGAATAAAGTAAATTTTATTTATTGATGCTAATTCATCCCCTAGAAAAGTCGCTGTCTTATGAAAGTACGAAACTTTTATGAAAATTCCAATTACTGGGGATTTCATCAAATAAAATTGAATTTCATGGAAAAAAATGTCACAGTTATAAGCCTACTTGGTTTTAACATTATTATTTATTTAGGTTTATCACTCTATAGTCGTTTTATTTACTTAATCAATTATTTAAATGTTACTTTAATCCATCTAGCTTCATGTGATGCGAGTCTTAGAGATTTCATTTTATTCAACACTACGTCCTTTCCGGGTATAGTGTGGACTTAGTATAAATACCTGATAAAATTATTAAAACGTACGTAATACGATAAATCAAACAAAATATTCACGAGAAAACTTCAAAGGGTCATTAACTGTGGCGTTTTTTCGCAAGCAAGTTACTCATATTTCATAAAAATACGAGTTATATCAACTTTCATAAAAGGTTTATACAAAATTCATAGTATTATATGAAGCTTATATGACACTCGTATGACGGGGACTTTGCTAGGGTCATTCATTCTAACAATGAAAATTGAAAATCATGAATATTCTTTATCAAATATATCGAAATTCGAGATATTTTCAAAACTGAAATTTTTATTCGATTAGTTGAATCTATACCTATAGCTATTTTTTATTAATTCGTTAACTTATTTATTTTTTTAAATCTTTTACATTTTAATAGAGTCGATTTAGAAATATTTATCAAAAGTTTATGATTTGAAAACACGAGATAATAATGATAAAAATAAATTTCTTCACTTATCGACATTAATTTTTTGAATGCAAAATATATACAATTTGCGAAATTTCTTATTCAAAATATTGAAATTATAAATTTTTTGATTTTGAAATTTTTATTCTCTACCGTAGTTATAATGTTATATATTTTGTATAGTTATTAATTACTTACTATATGCTTTATACTGCATGGAAAAAATGTTTGGTTCCAGTGACCATTCATGTAGTAAAATGTATATCAACCTAAGTTTTAGTTATGAGAACAAAGGTTTTTATTATGAAATTTTTATAACAAAAACTATAGTTCGAGCGAATTAAACTTTAGGTGTCATATCCAAAATTTTAGTTAATTCATATTTTACTAAATGACTTGGTTGCTGGAACCAAATTTTTTTTCGTGTATATTCATAATCAGAGGAAGGAAATTATAAAAATAAGACATATTCCAATTATTATATATCAATACTATATGTAGATATGTATATTTTATTTAGTAGTTATATTTTTAATTTATTTGCCTTTCTTTCTGACTTTTATTTTTTAGTTAATTAAAAAAAAACGTCATAAAAAATCAAAAAGATTAAAAATTTCAAATAATTGATTTTTAATTGGCTTATAGCAATGAGGTATATTTTCTTTATTCGGAAGTCATGATTTTACTTAAACATTTATTTTTTTGTTACTTTTGCTATTAAATATGATAATTTATACCATAAAAACTGAAAACACAAATTTCAAATTAAAATACTAAAATCATAAATAAAAAATCGTCTTTATTTATGGGTAAGTGGTTTATTTCGGGTTTTCTAGGCATTCGTTGATTTTCCATTGCCTTGTTTTCTGTATTTTTTGTCTATTGATTGTATTTTTATAATTTTTCATAATTCTTGCTTAAATATATTCTCGCCAGAAAATTTTCTCCGTTCATATAATATTCTAAATTATCGTATATTACACTACTAGGACAATAAAATCATTGGCTAGAGTGAAGTTTCAGAACGTACCTTTCGAGCCTTTGTAAAAAATTGAGTTTTTGGGCTAGAAAAGTGAACAATAGCTTAAAATAAAGCTTGATAGTTCTAGGTTATGTTTAGAAAGTAAAAACAGTTTTTAAATTGTTTTTCAGAAAAAATCAGTACTTGATTCATATGTAAAATGTACAAAATCATATTTTTAATTTTTACTTTTAGTGAATTTGAAAAATTGCTTTCGCAGTCACTCAACATGAGTTTACAATTAATGCTACATTTCACTGTTTTGGAAAGGTAGGGACAACTTTTCAAACTCCTTTTCTCTTAAAAATAAAAAAAAAAATTGTAACTATTTCTGTATCATATTTATATGTATATTTTTTTTGAAAATATGTCCGATTCATTATATTTGCACATAATGTATGTAAAAATTATGAATATTTTGTGTCTCATTCACACTCACCTTTGGAGTAGTTACTTTGCAGCCATATAATCCTAAAATGTTATCTTCTTCATCGCTGTTTCCAAAAATTATGAGTTAAGGAACAATTGCCATTAGTGCCATATGAAAGACTTGCAAATTTTTTTATAAAAATTTATATAAAGTCGAGCTTATAAAATTCTTATAAGAAAAGCCTTTCTTACGAAGTGACATTATTAAACCTTATAAGAAAAGTTTTTTTTTATAAGAATTTCATTTTATGTAGAAATTTTTAATGAAACAAATTTTTTTTAATTGGTTTTATGTGTAATTTTTTTATTTTAACATTTATTTAATAAAGTTTCTTTTGAAAATTTTTTAGTTTTTCTTATTTTTTTCATTTCACTTCATGACTATATTTTCAGAGTTTTTTTTTTCTATTTATTTAATAGGTATTTCTTATAAAAATTTATAATTTTTTATAGTATTATAAAACTTCTTATAAAAATTGCACAGTTTACAAGAAAGTTACAAGAAAGAAGGCTCAAATATTTTTTTATAACAAATTTAAAATTTTTTATAAAAGTGTCACTGGATTTTACAAGGTCCCCTTAACAATTTTTTTTCTTCAAGGAATTTCATTAGTTCAATTTAATAAAAAACGGAATTCTTATAAGAAATTTCTGATTTTTCTAAAAATTCTGCCACTTTTTTAAAATAATAAAATCACTAGGATAAAGTAAACAAAATTGTGCATCAGTCATGACAAACATTTATGAAAATCATTGCATTTAAAAATCTTGATATATAGATTATTTTCCTATTACTAAAACATGTTTTTTCAAAAATTGAAAAAAAAAGGATACTCGAAATCGATGGTTTCTACTTGAGGTATAATAACTGCAGGCGCAGGTTTTTCCGGTTTTTCTTTTTTATGTTTCAGCTCACTGCGGCAAAACTCTTTCAACCCATCCAAAGTAGGCTCGAAATTTTCGTAGTGTTTGATACTAAAAGCCAACCACATGTCCACAAATTCTTCCTCATTTTTCCCTAACATCTCACATATTTCCACGCCTGAAAATTCATATTCAAAATTGATTATACATATTATTTTCACAATAAAGGCAATGATTTTACAATCTAATAAAATTCCATGCAAAAAAGTATTTTGTATTATTATCAATGATAATGTATCAAAGAATATAATTAACTCAAAAATTGACGACACTGATTTATGAAATGTTTATAAAGAATAATTTCAATACAAAAATACACATACATTAAGACATCTTGCATGGAAAAAAAATTTTATTTGACGACATATGTATCAATTATTTTTGGAAAAAAAAATCAATACATATTTTTTTGTTTCTTTAAAAAATGATTATTTTAGAAGATATGTGAATTTTTTATTTTGTATACATAGATATACTGAGAATGCAAATGACGTCATTTAGTAAGAATGACGTCATTACGTTGTACTTTTCAAAACAATGTGTTTCCATCAATTTTTAAGATATGACAAAAAGGAAAAATTTGTGTATGATATTTTATAATAAACTAACAATATTAGCAATAAAAAAATTTGATGAAAAATGTCAATTATTATTACAAATAAGAGAAAATAAATACATAAGTAAATAATCAAAGAATATAATTATAATAATAAATAAAAATTGTAACAATGAAATCAATTTTCCAGTCGGTAATACTATAGACTGTAATGATCATATCCCAATCGGCATGTAACCTTTCAGAAACATTTTTAAGAGCTTTTGTTGGAAATATTGCATCTTTCAGAAAGCTTTCCAAAATCTAAAATGTCCGCCAGAGTTTCAGAATTAAGGTTTAAGGCAAGGGGATCGCTGTTGAGGTGCGAGAAAGATGCACAGAATAGAAAACGCGTCAGAGGAAGGGAGACGCCAAGGTGAAAGTGAACCCCTTGCCTTAAGAAAGCCTTTAAAAATATTTCAAAAGCTTTCAAATATCTCTTTAAAAGGTTTTATACATCTTTCAGTTTATAAAAGATATTAATAATAAATATACATTGCATAATTCTTTAGCTTTAAAAATTTGAAACATTTTGGATAAAAGGTGGCAGACAACTTTCAAAGAAACATTACTGAAACGTTTTATATATGTACAAAGAAGGTTTAAAAAAATTCTAAACAGTTTTACTGAAAATTTTTCAAAACATTTTAAATGAAAGATATCTTTATATATTATATAAATATATAATATATGTAATATACAGGGTGTCCCAAGTAAAGTGTGACAATCGAAAAACATAGAGTCCTTATGAAAATCTAAGACTTTTTTTCCTTTGCCATTTTTTAAAACACTCAAAATTTGAAAAGTTATTCAAGCTAAAAATTAAAATAATAAATGCCCTCTATCGACAAGTAGGGGTCAAATTCAAGGACCAAACTTTTCCCAAATTTTTCTGAGTAATAAAGTCCTTTTCCATTTTTTACATAACTCAAAATTAAAAAAGATATTCGAGTTGAAAGTTTCAACTAATCAGATTTCTCAGATTTCAAACTCGAGTATCTTTTTCGATTTTGAGTTTCGTGAAAAGTGGGAAAAGACTTTTTTACTCAGAAAAATATTAAGAAAATTTCGGAAAAGTTTGGTCAGTGAATTTGACCCCCACTTGTTGATAGAGGGCATTTACTATTACAATTTTTGGCTTGAATAACTTTTTAAATTTTGAGTTTTTTAAAAAATGGCAAAGGAAAAAAAGTCTCAGATTTTCATAAGGAATCTACGGTTTTTGGCTGTCACACTTTACTTGGAAAACCCCGTATATATCTTTCCAAAATAAGTATTACTGATACATTTCGTTTTAAATAAGTCAGATATCTAACAAAAAAAAACATTGTTAAAATGTTTCAACATAGACTTGTATAAATGTATATGAAATGTTTCAAATGTAATATATCAGACAACTTAAAAAAAAAAATTACCGGTATATTTTACACGATAAAAATTTAATAACTTTCAAAAATTATGTTTTGAAAACGTTTTTCATTAAAAAGTTTATAAATCGTTTATAAATGTTTTTATTGAAATGTTTCAGTTGAAAGCCATCTAAAAAGTTTATACAGTAACATTCATGAGTTTTTTCGTTACTTTACATGAAGGTTTCAGTAATATTTCCAGTGAAATATTTCAAAATATAAACTTCAGAAAATATTACGACATTTGTTACATCCTTTGATAGAAATATTACAAACGAAAGCATACTGAAAGCTTTTTGAAACATTATCTGATTTTTGAAAAGCTTTCAAGGAGATTGGGATATTATTTTTTCGAAATTGTATTTTTTTCATAATTAAATTATTTTATGGAATTTTAAAATATTGTTTTAAAAAATTTTGCTAAAAAGTTAAAAATTGCTCGTTTTCAAAGAAAATATGCGCTTGGTTAAAGGTTATGTGAAACTTTTACTACTTACATTTGTCCAAAACTTCTGGATCATTAGTTCCGGCCCCGAGAGTTGAGAAATTTTCTTTTAACGCTTCTTTAGTCACCATTTTTGGTGAAAAATTGAAACTCGCGCAAGACAATAAATAAATAAAGAGAATCAGACTTCTCAAGACTTGTAAAACTGCAAAACTTTTAGTTCGTTTGCGAAAGTTTACAAACGTCAACAAATGTCAATTATTGGTGTTCCCGCCAAAAGAAATGCGCGCGCTACACACGGGAATAACAACCAATCAAATGCCGTTAAGCTTCATTTACATTAAAATGGCGAGCGTAATATAATGTGAACACACAATTTGAAGCCACCTTAACGCAGCTGAGCATGCATATTTTTTGCAAACAGTGAATTTTGGAAATCACAGAACATTCGGGCACGAAGAAGAATTGGAGATTTTGTTATTATTCTACAAACTGTTTAGTGCAGTTTAACATTAATAATCATGAAGCCGAAGCCATTGAGGCATAAAACGACGAATACTTTTAAGGTTAGGTTTCATGTTTGTTTTTTTCGACTAAAACTGTTTGACATGCTAATAACTATAAGTTTTGGTGTTTTCTGAAAAGCAGAATATTTGAAAAAGTTTTTTTCTAAAACGATCATGAAAAATAACGGTTTTCTTACTTATAAACAATTGCAAAAGTGGCCACGTGCAGTTCGTTGACATGTGACTTACACGAAAGTAAACAAACACATAGACAATTTTGTTTTCATCTCTAATTATGTTAGAACGAGTTTTGTTACCTATTTCACAGAACAATAATTTTTTTGAACTCAAAGAAAGAGATAAACAAGAAAAGTTATGTAGTTTCTAAGGATGAGAAATGAAAAAAAAAAAAGATATAAAAAGGAAAGTTGGATTTTTCATGAATTAATTGTTTTACGATGCTAGAACTTCAGATGATACAGAAAATTTTTTTCAGAAAAGATTAGAAATGATTTTGCTTATTTTTCAAAAATTGTTAATGTATTTATAAATTAAAAAACATGTACTTTTAAGGGGTATCAGTGTATTGATTATCGTCAATGACTTTCTAGATATATTAATGACCCTACATTTTTTTTTTTTACGATTTTATAATGTACGGCCTTTTAAGTTTTTATATTAAAAAAAAAAAATATTTATTTTTCGAATCATACAAGTTGAATGTAAAGTTATTAGACTTTATGAATTTTCGAATACAATTTTTCTTCATTAGGATATTTCCATATTTCTAAAACTTTGAAAACTTTAATAATTAGTAACGGGTTTATTAAAAAATTGACTTGAAATTTCTGTACAGTCTCAATTTCTTAATTAATAAATAATTCTTAATTTAAATGTTTTTTTTTTCATTTTTAAAATCTTTTTTTTTTTACTCACTAACTCGCCAAATATTTGCTTTCTAAAAAATAAATATTTATTTCAAAATAAAATCTATAATACTCAAAATCATCAAAATATGACTTAATCTGCCTCTTCAAATTTTTTAATTCTGCAACTTAACAAAATTATTGTTTTCTGAATCAAACAAGATGAATGTTAAGTTATTGGACTTCTGGATTTTCGAATACATTTTTTTTTTACTAAGATATTTCCATATTTTTAAAACTTTGAAAATGTTGATAATTAGCAACAGATTTATTAAAAACTTGACTTGAAGTTTCTGTACAGTCTCAATTTCTTCATAAATAATTCCTAATTTGACTGTTTTATTTTTAATTTCCAATTAAAAAAAAATTTTTTTGTCCTATTCATTAACTTGTCAAGTATTTGCTCGTTGAGAAATAAATATTTATTTAGAAATTTATTTTGAAATAAAATCTCTAATATTCAAAATCATGAAAACATGTCTTTAAATTTTATAATTCTGCAACTTTAAAAAATTATTGTTTTCTGAATCAAACAAGCTTAATATAAAGTTATTAGCCTTTTTGAATTTTCGAATACATTATTTTTTACTGGAATATTTCCATATTTCTAAAACTTTGAAAATGTTGATAATTAGGGACGGAATTATTAAAACATTGACTTGAAATTTTTGTACAGTCTCAATTTCTTGATAATTAATTCTGAACTTAATGTTTTTTTTTTTTTTTTCATTTCCAATTTTAGAATCCTTTTTTTTCTATTCACTAACTCACCAATATTTGCTTCTTAAGATATAAATATTTATTTCAACATAAAATTTATAATATTCAAAATCATCAAAACATGATCTGCTTCAAATTTTATAATTCTGTAACTTTACAAAATTATTGTTTTTTAAATCGAACAAGCTGAATGTAAAATTATTGGATTTTTAAATTTTCAAATACATTTTTCTTTATTAGGATATTTCCATATTTCTAAAACTTTTAAAATGTTGATAGTTAGCAACAGGTTTATTAAAACTGATTTGTAATTTTTGTACAATCTCAATTTTTTTAGTAAATAATTTCAAACTTGAATATTTTTTTCCAATTTTGAAATCCTTTTTTTTTCTATTTTATAACTCGCCAAATGTTTGCTTCTTAATAAGTAAATATTTATTTCAAAATTAATTTGAAAATGAAATTTATGATATTCAAAATCATCAAAATATGACTTAATCTGCTTTTTCAAATTCTATAAATTTGTAACTTGACACAATTATTGTTTTCTGAATCAAACAAGCTGAATGTTAAGTTATTAGACTTTTTGAATTTTCGAATACATTTTTTTTAGGATATTTCCATATTTCTAAAACTTTTGAAATGTTAATAATTAGCGACGGGTTTATTAAAACATCGACTTGTAATTTCTGTACGGTCTCAATTTTTTCATAAATAATTCCTAACTTGAATTTTTTTTTTTAATTTCCAATAAAAAATTTTTTTTTTCTATTCACTATCTTGCTAAATATTTGCTTCTTAGTAAGTAAATATTTATTTCAAAATAAAATCTTTGATATTTAAAATCATCCAAACATGACTTAATCTGCTTTTTCAAATTTTTTAATTCTGTAACTTGATAAAATAATTGTTTTCTGAATAAAACAAGCTGAATGTAAATTTATTGGTTTTTTTTGAATTTCGAAAGACATTTTTTATTTTCGGATCTTTCCATATTTCTAAAATTTTTAGAATGTTGATGATTAGCGACGGGTTTACTAAGACATTAACTTAAAATTTCTGTACAGTCTCAATTTCTTAATTAATAATTTATAATTCAAATATTTTTTTTTAATTTCCAATTTTTTAAATAATTTTTTTTATAATCACTAACTTGCCAAATATTTACTTCTTAAAGCGACACAGAACCCGTTTTATCCGCCTCCTCTTTCCACTCATTTGCTTTCCGTTCTACGCGTCTCCCTCGCACTACAACAGGTTCTGTGTCCCCTTTAGAAGTAAATATTTTTTAAAAAATGTATTTCAAAATAAAATCTATAATATTCATGTGCCTAAAATTCCAAACGTTTATGAAATAAACGAAAACGAAAAAAAAATTGATCTATTTCTAACCATGATGAAAATGAAAAATAATGAGAAACTTCAAATTATACTTGTTGAACATCAATAATTCTGAATTAATTTAATAACTAGGAATGATAGAACAATTTTAATGATTTTTTGATTAATTTTTCAACGTTTGAAACTTTTGAGACATTAATATTCAAAATCATCAAAACATTACTTTATCTGCTTTTTCAAATTTTATAATTCTGCAACTTTTCAACTTCCATAGTAAAATAATAATGTTTTTAACATTTTCGAATTTCTGAACTCAATTTTGAAATTCAATATATATTTTCATTAATTTCATTACACAGTATTCGTTCAAAATAAAAAATAAAAGATAATCATTTTAGTTCAGTATTCTATAAGAACCTAAACACGAAACGAAAATAAAATTTTCCAAATAGAATGTGTATAAATTGAAGTAATAAAACCAATTTTCTAAATCAACCATGCCTTATAATTTTTTTTTTTTTTAATTCACAGAAAAAAAGATTTTCGGAGGAAATCGATCTGATCAATTTAAAAGTATGGCAGAAAGTCCCTCACAGAAATGAAGCTGATACAGCTGAAAAAGAAACTTATTTTTACCAAGGAATCGTGAAATGGAACACGCTCAATCTCACCAATACATTCGAAAAATTCAAGGCCGATGTGAGAGTCAACAACACAAAAAATTTGGAGCTACTTCTGCTGCACCAAGATCACGTTGTTGCCACGCTCATTCAGTATCTCAAATTGAAAGATCCATTATCTTTGCAACCAATATTAGAGTAAGTTAAAAACAATTAATCAAATTGTTTTAATGTTAGATAAATCATTATATAATAGTACAGTATGTACTGAAATCTCCGCACTAAAAGGCACATAGTTTTTTTTGGATTTTTTGTTGAAAAGTTTTTTGCCACTTTTAGAAATTCTTGAAAATGATCGTGTTATTCAAAAGATGAATTATAATTTATCGAAAGCTTTTCCCAAGTAATAATAAGCAGAAAATTTAAAGTTGAAAATGAAACAGTGTTCACAGATTTCTAGTATTTCTATGTACAGTTTTAAAAGTTTTTTGAAGTCCGATATTTCTATGAATCTAAAAATTATTTACCTCAAAATGCAAATTTTCAATAGTGGGTAAACAGTTGACTCAAAATTTAAAAATAAATACTCCATTTCTCGTTGGCTTGGAAAACTCGATACACCCTGTTTTTTTCTTGTTTAATTTTTAATTCATAATAATTCCTGCATTAAAAAAAAAATTTTTTGTCTATTTTCAGCCTAACCGTCGCAGTCGCAAAGGACCTGCGAAAAGAATTCTTCTTCTCAACCCCTGACAAACAACAATTCGAGGATGTGTTCACAGCCATCGTGGAGCTTCTCAAAACCAAAGACGCGGAGCAAATCGACCACGCGTTCACAGCACTTGCTTATCTATTCAAAATTTTAAGCACTTACATCACCGAAATAGGCGTCATGGAATCCGTGTTCAACCTGCTGCTCCTCGTGCTCAGCAAAGGTCAACCCGAATACATCAACGAATTGGCGGCCGAAATCTTTGCCTTCGTCGTTCGACAGTACAAGAAAAAGACGTATTCCAAGAACGTGATGAAGAAAATTCCCAAAAACAAAGACATGATCGCATTTATTGAATTCGTCTTCCACAGTGTCGCGATCAGCAACGATGTATGTATGGAAGACGACCAAGACGAGTCCAAAAAACGCGCAGAAGAAAAGAAACGCGATCAAAAGCAGAAAAGCTACATCTTTGGATGCGGAAAATTGCTGTATGAAGTCATCGCTGGGATCACGGGGCAATTTCATTCCGACGCTGAAGACCTGTTGCCGTTGTACCTTGATGCCCTGAAGAATCCAAGCCTCGAGCGCGAGATTGTCTTTCCGGTGCTGAAAGTGGTCGTCGAATCGATTGTGAGCAACATCTACTGGAACAAATGCGATGTTTTATGGACCGCGATTCTGCACGCGATGAAGAATACTAGTGAAACGGAGACAAACGCGTTGATGGATGTTTTTCAACTAGCGAATTTGGCTGTGGAGACCAAAGGTGGAAAAATGATGAAGAACCCGGAACCGATGGTGAAGATTTTGGTGGAATACATCGATTCTACGGAGAACAAGAGCATTCTTGGAGCTTGCGTCACGATTGGATCGAAAATCTTGATGGCGCCTTGCGTCAAACTGGAGCAAGAACTGTGCAGTCGTCTGATTTTGAAGCTACTATCAATGTGCGAGCAGAGTTTGGTCCTTGAATCGATTGAGAACCTCATTCATCACGTTTCCTTTGAGACAGTGATTCTTCCTCACATCGCTCGGAGTAAAGTGACCCTTGACAGCGCGATTCTTCGACTGTTTTCTAAAATAGTCGTCGAGAAAGTCCAGCCAACTCTCAGTGCCAAGTCGAAAACAAGTTGGAACAAGTGCATAGGTATTGATCTCAAGGAGGAAAATCGAGTTTTTCTGTTAGACAATCTGAAAGCTTTGAGTTCGGAGGAAATCACAGACGACGCTTTGAGGACTGTCGTTATTTTGCCATACCTGAGTACCCTTCCAGAAGAAATGGACGAAGAGTTGGAGAAGGCTATTGTTTCCCTGTACCAAAAACTGATGAGTCAAGATTCACGAGACGCGACTCTGAGCTTCGTGTTTTTGCTGACATTCGATGCACTTTTACGAGTCAAAACTGACGTTGAAGGATTCTTGGACGCACATAAAATTGATATTATAGAGCTCGTGAAAAAGGATAAGGAAAACTTTTTGACGCTGAACGTCCTCGACTTGTACCTGACTCGACTCGACAATCCAAAGCTCATTAACGAAGACTCCTTTGACGCTATCAGTCAATTCCTTTCCAGCGAGTTGACGTCCCCGGATCCACGAGTTCGCTCGATAACGGCACATGTTTATTCGCTCTTCGCCAATGTCAAGAACATCATGATCGCCAAGGACCCCAAAGTGAAGAACGTCCTTCAACTGATTCATCTAGCTGAGTCGACTCCTGCAACTGTCCACACGTACAGGGAAAAGCTCATCCACCTGCAAGCCTTGGAGTTCTTGAGCCAGTCGATGACCAATTTGAATCCCAAGTTCAAACACGTCGCTTTTCTGTATCTGCTCGGCAACTTTTATCAGAACTTTTCACTACTTTGGGAACCTGTCAGCAAGATCATCGCGAGCTACGCCAGCAAACAGTTTCCGGAATTTTGGCCCATTTTTTTGGCGGAATTGACCAACGAGAAGGTCCCTGCAGACATGACTAATGTGTTCATCACCTGCGACGTAGTGGCATCCATTGCTGAAAAGGTCACTCGCTGCGAGGACAAAGTTGATGTCAATAACGTCAACTTGCTCTTGTGGAAGTGCGCTGCCAAGTTCCCGGAAGTTTGTTCGTCTAAAAATCGTGATCTGGTGGGGGTGTTCATCGATTTTGTGGAGAACGAGTTCTTCAGGTCCAACTCGGATGAGGCCAAGTGTATTGATATCCGGGAGCTGGTGAATGATGTGGAGATGAAGGAAGATGAGGACGAGGAAGAGGAAGAAGAGGAGAAAGAGGATAAGGAAGATAAGGAGGGAGTCAGTAACGAGAAACCTGCTCAGGGCAAGATCGAACCGGAGCTTTTTTCAAGGTAATGATGACAGATATGAGGGAAATCAGTTATTGATGATTATCAGTAATGTACAGAGTTATCAAGTGTGCGTAAGACATTACTATCAGACGAAGACAGAAATATTAGGAATTTAATAGTTTGGCAGAATTTATAGAGAAACCTGGGAAAACCTTGGGGTTTATTCATAAATTCCCTAGAATTTTCTAGAGCTTCCACGTCTGTCAAACTAGTAACAAGGGAAGTTCTGGGAAATTTTAGAGAATTTCTAGAGAAACCTGGAGAAAATCCTAGGGTTCAATCATGAATTCCCCAGAATTTACTAGAGTTCCCACGTTTGTCAAACTAGTAAGTCCCAAATCCTACTAGAATCTTACGAGACTTTTCGTATTCCTCAAGAACAGTATTTAAATAGTAAAAATCGAGATAAATAAGAATTCATCATTTATAATATGTGTTTTTGTGATGTTTATAAAGTTTACAACGTTGACAAAACAAATTCGATGAAGCCCCTAACAAGGAAATTTTAAAAAATTCAAGAATACACAAATTCTGAGAATTTTGATTCAAATTCTGAAATTTGAAATTCTAAAGTTAAAAATGCTGATTTAAATTCTGAAATTTGAATTCTGAATTCAAAAATTTTGATTCAAATTCTAAAATGTGAATTCTAAATTCTAAAATTTGAATTCTAGATTCAAAATTTCTGATTTACATTCTAAATTCGAAAATTAACTGAAAAAAATTCAAGAATTCACTGAAAGAAAGAACAAATTGAAAGAATTCACTATGAAACTTCACTGAATTCTGAAAATTCTTATTCATAATATTAAATTTGAATTATGAATTCAAGAATTCACTAAATTCAGTGAAAAAATTCTGAGAATTCTAATTCAAATTCTAAATTCAGAAATTCTGATTCAAACTCTAAAGTTTGATTTCTGAATTCAAAAATTTTTATTCAAATTCTGAAATTAGAATTCTAAATTCAAAAACTCTTATTCAAATTCTGAAATTTAATTTCTCATTTCAAAAATTCTGAATTAAATTCTGAAATTTCAATTCCAGATTCAAAAATTCTGATTCAAATTATAAATTCGACATTCACTGAAAAAATTCAAGAATTCACTGTGAAACTTTACTGAATTTTGAAAATTCTGATTCATATTTTAAAATTTGAATGATCAATTTAAGAATTCACTGAATTCCGTGAAAAAATTCAAGAATTTAAAAATTCTGAGAGTTCTGATTCAAATGCTAAAGTTACAATTCTAAATTCAAAAATTCTGATTCGAATTCTGGTTCAAATGTTAAATCAATAATTCAAATCTCAGAAAAAAAATTCTCGTGTGATTTTTCAACGTTGTAAACTTTGTCAACATGTTTTTGTGTTGGAAACTGGAGTTGTCAACAATTTTTTTCCATAAAATGTAAAATTAACCAAATATAGATATGATATGACTTTTTGAATTTTGAAATTTAAAGAAAGTAAAAAATTTGCATTATTCTAGAATATGTTCATAAATTTTTAGTATCGTGATCATTATTAAATGTCATCGAAATATGCATGAAAATGTTATTTTATTTTTCAAGAAAAATCTAAAAAACTTGAAAAGTATCACGAAATTAGGAGAAATAATAATAAGTTAGACACATTTTCATAGAATCGTGCAAGTTATAGAATTTGAATTACGTTTAAAATGATAGAAATTTTGAAAATTTCCAATAATTTTATAAAATTAAAAAAGTTGGTGAAACTTAAAAAAAAGTTTTATTTTATAAGTTAAAAAATTATTCAATTGTTTATTAACAAAAATTATTTAAACATTAAAAATCAAGTTTTTCGATCGTCAAATAATTTTTTTCGAAGTTTAGAGTTTCAACTTCATTTCTGCTAAAGTCGCATTTAAATTTCATTCAGTAGTTCGTAAATAGCGATAATTTGTATAAAATGCTTCCTAAAAGTTTCATTGTTAATAACTTTTGCAAAAATGCAGATATCGATATAAAATTTTTTGGAGTTGTTTTTGACCGAAACATCTAGCGATTGAATATAAAATCATTCAATTATGGCGACCTTTCATTTTTGGGGGTCGATTTTAGAAATTCTGACTCTTTTTTAATAATTTTAGGAAATTTAATGAATTTGCGGAGCTTCAGATAATTATTATAAATTTGTAGATGGTTCTTATATTTCTCCGAAATTTTCATGGAAGTGTTATTAAATTTTTAGTAAAAATCTGGGAATCTTGAAAAGAATTAAAAAATGACGAAAAAGTTTAACTAGTCAGAAAAAATTTTTATTTATTTCAAAAAAATCTAAACAGTCTTTATTATACGTAAAAAATCGAAAAATTGTATTAAATTTGAGGTGTTTGTACAATTTTAGAAAATGTTGATAAATTTTATTGATTGTGTTCGCTATCGTACTTCTTCGAAACATGCACCATGGCGTTTTTTCATTTCTCAATAAAAATCTGGAAGAACTTGAGAAAATTATGAAAAATCTTCATGAATAGGACGTTTTTTTATGAACATTGGAAATTTTCAATAGTTTGTAACTATGTTTAGAATTTTGAAGAAAGTTTCGAATCCAACAAAATGCTTATTAATTTTGTAGATTGTGTTCGTTATTTATCATATTTAGATACATAGAGTTTTTCCGTTTTTCATTAAAAATTACAAAATATCTTAATGAGCTGGATAGATTAATATTAAATTTAGAAAGTTTTAAATATTTTATATCATGTTAGAACGTATATTATTTGTAATTAATTGAACAAATATAAAAATTTGTAAATTGAGATTATTATAATACTTCTTGGAAATGTTAATGGCAATTTTATTACATATATGTGACTTGGAATCAGGAAAGGAGGTTAACAGTCGTCTGCCGTAAGGGCTATTTTCGATCATCTTTTTTTCGACCCATTCTCTCCAAATACT
>JAPYZL010017709.1:0-15501 GCA_030522825.1 Platygaster orseoliae
TCGAAATATTTCAAAAGTTTTTTTTTGGAAATTTCATTGTTTCAAGAACTTTTAAAGTTTTGGTTATGAATTTCAAATTTACAACGCAATTCAAAATTACAGTTTTAAAATGAAAAATTAAATAATAAATAATCAAAAGTTGAAATAAATTATAAATTTATCAAAAATTTTGAATTAAGAAAAAACGAATTTAAAAGTTTCAGTAACACAAAAATTTTTAAAGTTTTTAGATTTTCATTAATTTTATTATTCTAGAAATCTTTCGAAATTTTGAAACCGTTGAAAATTACTAACATGTTTAATGTTCTTGAGATTGAAAGTTGAAAATATCTGGAGACTTTGAATGTTTATGAAGTTTCCAAAAATTTTCAAACCTTTTGGGAATGTTAAAAATTTTTTAATTTCCTTCTTTTTCATAATTCAAGTTCGAAAAATTAAAAAATTAATACAAATTTTGGAAACGTTCTATAATTTTCTAATCCTTCAATTTGTCCAACATTGTTAACATTTTCGTGTATGAAATATTAAAATTTTAGAAGTGCAAAAACTGTAAGTTTAAAAAGTTTTTAATTCCATCATCTTCAACATTTATAAAAGTTTTCAAGTTGTCAAAAACGTGAAATATTTTTGATGTTTTCAAAAACATGATGATTTACGGTCACCATACCTGGAATGAATGATCCAAGATACCGTTTCTAGTCGAGCGAAAAAATCTCCGATTAAGTTATGGACGTATTTTAGCCGATTTTTACGTACAAAAATTTTTTCGACCGAGTTTTACGGAGTAAATGTATTTAACCGATTTTTACGTTCTGAAAGAGACTTAGCCGATATATGAAAATATCGAGTTGTTCCAGCGATATCATTGCTGAAAGGTTCCAAATTTTATTTCGTTACTGATTTCGAAGATAGTATCAATTTCCTCACAGAGGTCAAGAACATCTTCAATTTTTAACGAAATGAATCCCAAGTTTTTTACCTAATTAACAATTCTTCGAATTTGTTTCCAGCTTGGAGTAATGTTCCATAACTCACTTACGCGACCCTCATTTCTTTTCGCGTTAAACGCGAAAACGGCAGTTATGACCTTTCGCGACGGGCGTTTCGCCTGACAAATTTGAGGGGCTCGCGGCGCGATAAATTTTCGAAACCACGGCCTGAGAACAAACTCCGGGGGCTGGTGTAATTTTAACACAGGTTTTTTATGCATTGAGCATTTTGAGAATCGCTATTTGGTGCAGTATGTCTTTATGCATTGCATGTTTTGAACAAGAATTAGTTGTGCGAGTATATTTCATGCAATGATGGTTTGTGTGGTCTTTAAATCTGAAATATTAAGAAGACATTGATTCTCAGTGGGATCTTACTGATTATAGTAGTGAAAATTCGTTGACTAAGAATCATTGGCAATCCGTTTGATTGAATCAGTGATTTAAGGCGCTATGTAGAACAGTGAGATTTCCAGTTGGAAATCCAAGTGTATTTTTTTTTTAGGAAACTTAAATGAAATTCCAGTAGAGAATCCAAGTCGATTTCTTTTGAGAAAACTTAAATGAAATTCCAGTTGTAAATGCAAGTGGATTTCCAGTTGGAAATCTAACAAGATTGTAGTAAAATTAAGTAATTAAGTAATCAAGTCAAGTACAATCATGTATCTATTATTGATGTTGATGTCGTGAGACTGTCGTTTAATCAACCGCGAAGACGATGACTATGTAATCTTTACAGGGAAAAGAAGAGGGAAAAATTAGATTCTCAACTGGAATGATATTTAAATTTTCCTTAAAGAAATCCACTTGAGTTTCCGAATGGAAATCTAATTAAATTCTAAACTGGAATTACATTTAAGTTTTCCTAAAAAAAAGTCCAATCGGATTTCCAAGTGGAAATACAATTGGAAAACTGACCATTTCTCCAATTAAAAATCTAATTAGAAATCTAATTTGATTTTTTCAGTTGGGACTGCTGCAAAAAAAAATTCGTTCCATCAAGTTATGTTGAAAAAGCACATCTTTTTGCTGTCGTAACAAATCTTTTTTTCTGTGAACTAATTTTTGTTCATTCATGCAATGAAAAAGAAAATACTGCAATAAAAAACGATTTTCAAAATAATCCATGCTCGAAAAACTTTTGCTCGAATGACACCAAGAAACCCCGGGGACACCAGCGGCTCGCGCATTTATTACGCATGTCCACGCCGCGTGCGCCAGTCTTGCCTCCCCGTTTCGCCCTCCGCCACCTCGTACTAGGGGCTTTTAGCCAATATTTTGACAGTCGCCGCCCTGCACCCTCGCGAATCGAGGCAATTCGCGGTTTTTTTTGTTGCCGAGTGTTATTTTTGTAATGGCTTGGGAAACAGGGTCGTGAATCGATAGTTCAAAGTGCCTCAAGTGAACTTTACGGAATAGGGATCAGCAGCTAGGGATTTTTCACCATGAGGAGCCGGAAAATGCGGTGATAAGAAAGCCCTGACGTCTTCGAATCGCGCCGGTTTGCGAATCCTGGGCGCGTCGCTTGGTTCGAGTTGTGCGGTTTTCTGGGAAGTTTGCAGTGATCTTCGTATTTGGGGTGCGATTCTAAGGGAGATAAATTAAGGATTCGATGGTGTTGATGGAGGTTCAGGGGTTTTGGTTGACAAAAGGCAAAAGGATAAAGGCCATTTTGGGCTTTGGCTTTCGATGGGTGGGCGAAAAGCATGGGATAAGCGTCGCTAGACGTGGAGACATTTTTTATTGTAGCGTTTTAGTTGGTAGCCTGAACTGTTACTTGAGATATATTTAAAGTATGTGATTTTAGTTATACTTTTGAGCATCATTTTTGCACTGTATAGAAAGAAAACTGAATATTTAATTCCAGTTTGGTCAATAGCATTTTGATATTAGAATTGTTGTATCAAGATGACTATATTATGAACTAAAAAAGAAGTTTTGCTTTGTAATATAAGAAATTGGATGAAGAGAAAAGGTTTTTTTTCCTAGAAAGGATGCATTTCAATTTAAATGATCATCAAGTCATGAGCAGATGAAATATCTATGACTCTCTAAATTCGAAGACAATAAGAAGAAAAGAGAATTTTTCAATGGTTCAATATGAAAATAAAGAAAAATATAAAACTCACAATAACTTAATTTAAAAATGTTCCCATTTTACACATTTAATTTTGGTGAATAAGTGTATATCAAATTTCAGAGCTTTTAAGTGAGTTCGATTAATATTAAAAATTGCATCAAAAACATTTTCAAATTCTAAAATTAAAAAAATGTTGCACAAGAAAGTTGTTCAATTAAAGAATGTAAAATACTGAAGATCGAGAAAATAATGTTCAGAAAATTTTCAGAACTTGTTGACGACAATTTTCATTATAAGAAAATTTTAGAAGCGAATTTAACATTTCCCCAATATTTTTAGCATCACATTAAATGATCAATGTTACAGAAAATTTCTTTAACTATTTATTAAAAATTTTTTATAATAATTTGAATCTACGATAATTTAAAGGGACGACAGAACACATCGGAAATTCACAAAATGCTTGTAGTCGCAACATGCAAAGCTTCAGAAAGTTTACAAAACTTTGTAACACGTTGAAACTGACGAGTATTAATAGGGCTTGGAAAGTTTTCATTATATTTTGAAGTTACCAAAAACTCAAGTCACGATAAAGTTTACTTTGAATGTTTCAAAGATGTTAAAAAAATAAATAAATAAATAAATCAGCATGGTGAAGCCTGATTCCCATTATTGAATTTTCTTTCTAAAATAAAGAATGTTGACTGGAGTTGTAGCGAAATATATTGAAAAATTTGTATTTTTCTGTAAGTTCTTCTGTGAAAACTTGCGAATTGCACCATCGAAATTAATGAATCTACAAAGTATAAAGTGTTGCATTACAAAATAAGGAATAATAAGAATTTTGTTCAAGTGTTCTTCTTAATATCGAAAAATTAAATCGAAAATGAAATCAAAACAAAATTAAAATAAATTAAACAGAAAAGAAATATGTAATAATTCATAGATGATGAAAATAAAATTTAATATGTTTAAAAATTCTTCATATAGCCAACTTGAAAGTCACGAAAATAAGTTTTTATCAATGTAATAGTGTCATTTCGCAACGACAAAAAAAAGTATTCGCAGCTTTATGTTTCATAAGTTGAATAGCTTGAAAATTTTAAGGTTCGAAAAAATTAAAAAATATTACGGTTGAAAGCAGATATAGGAAGATTAAAAAGTTTTAAATCTTTTAGAACATATATTTTCCAAAATTTTTTTTGTCTACGTTTCTGATTAATGATAAATATTCGTATATTTTAGTATTCTTTTTTTGGGTAACATGCTACGCTGAATATTTAGACAATACACTGAGAAAACAATGACATCTGAGAATTTCCTCTGTTTTAAAAAAAAAATTGACATAGTAAATACGCTAAAAAAATTTATGAAAAAGTGAGATATTTTTGAAAGTTTTCCGAAATTGCGATTTGACCAAGGAAATGGTAACATTCTTGAAAAGAATCACGGCCTGTTGCCGAAATCTTAAAAGAATCCAAGTTTTTATCACAACATAATCAAAGTTTTAAACGATTATTCTTTGACCTTGAGTAATTCAATATTAATATGTCCACAATTTCCAGATAAACTTGCAGTTTAGATATATATTAACTTCGAGTTTCTCACAGACAGAATGAAATTTTCTACTATATAATATAGTAACTAAGAATTTTCATCATTATTTAAGTTTTTTTTTTACAGGAATACTACATTTTTCCCCTCAATGTACGAAAGCTAAAATCCAGAAACTAATTTCGATTGCCAAACATTCATAAATCATGATCATGATTCAACACCATTAGAATCTTTAATTACAGACAGTCGATCTACGATGCCCAAGAAAATCGTGATCGTGGCCTTAGTCAAACTGGAAAAGCTCGAAAAGTGCGCGAGAAAGAAACCGGAAATGCCGGGAGTTTGACGCGTTTTCTCGTGTGCCGAAATTCTCGCCCTTGGATGGGCCTCGAGAACAATGAGAGAATTTCAGTCGCGAAGGTGTATCGTGCTGCGAATGCAAAGCCATCGGGAAAAGGGAGGCGAATTTTTCAACGGCAGTTCGCTGCTCTGTGACGTGCATAAACGAGAGGAAACCGGACGCTGGGTCGTAATAAATTGACCGCACGGTTGACGTGGTTCATTCCCTTCTTTTTTCCTTCTTACCTTTATACCTTTTTTTTTCTTGGGTCCCCGCGTATGATCCCGCGCCGGGCGAGAGCGAACGAAAGAGGAGAAGCTCGGGAAACGCGAGTCCTCAGAATGAGTCACTTTGACTGGAAGTTGCTGCGCCGGAAGAAGGTACCGTATTGTTCGACGCTTTTGCATTGTCGCGTTTTCCGAGAAGTTTGTTTAGGAAACCTAGCGGTTTTTTCATTCTTTTTCAAAAATTGTTTTGTCGAGTCGCCGAGTGAGAGAGTTTTGTGTTACGAGTTCCGCGAACGCGACTCGTTGCGAGTCAACGGTTGGGTGTGTTATCCGGCAAAATTTGTTGGTGCGTTGAGCATTTTGGGAATCGATATTTAGGTTGCCATGTCCTTGCACATGGCACGAATGAATTATAGTATATTTCTTCACTAGTGTGGAAATGAACATTTTCGTAATCGGAAGCTAGAGTCAATTTTGGCTTTGCCAAAATTGACGATAGCTCACGATTGTGAATAATATTTTTCATCACAATAGCCTCAAAGTCACGTCAAAATGTCCGGTTTGAGGTTAGAGTGATGAAAAATTTTTTTTTTAAATGAATTATCTAACCTAACCGAACAAACATAACACAACGCATGTCAAGGCGTGTCAAGACACTTTGTAAGAAACATGTCAAGGAACGTGAGACACTGCTTCAGACACATGTCAAGACACTTTGTAAGGCACATGTTAAGGCAATATTTAAGACACAGTTAGGGTAGTGTTCAAGACAGTTGTAAGATACTGTTAAGACAGTGTTCAAGACAGTTGTAAGACACTGCTCAAGACACTTTGCAAAACAGTTGTAAGATACTGTTCAAGACACTTTGCAAAAAAGTTGTAGGGCACTGTTAAGTTTCAGATAATTTAAAAAAATTGTTTCACACTAGTCGAAGACTATATTTTATTCAACAATGTGTGGAGATGCCAGTTTTGTATCGCCCCAGCGTGTGAAAAAGTGGCTTTTTCTACACAGCGTTTAATGAAGTTAGTTGTACAAGTAGTTTTTCGGAAATGAGGTCTTTTGGTGTCAAATCGTGCAGGTCATTTAACTGTAGCCTTCGAGCATCGATTTCTTGATTTATTTTAAGGCTCTTGCTCCGTGCGTTTCGTTCAATAATTTCGGCATTCACGGTATTAACGCTTGCATTTCATGCTTACACCACTCGGAACTAGAAATTTATCTCCGTGTAGTTTAGGTATTTTTTTGCCGAGAAAACTTTTTTATAGTATATATCAAAATCTATGAGATAGGTATTTTCTCCTTTCACTTGAATGTTAATTTTTTCGTTGTAAGGAATTTTGGAATGACAACCTAATAAGTTTTTTTTTTTATTTTAATTGCCACATGTTGATTTTTTTTTCATTATTCAGTAATTCAGCCATAATTATTTGATTTTTATAAAATTTTTAATTTTGTCAGTAAACTTTATCTGAACAAATAACAAACTTCATTTTTTGGAAAAAACTTTCTTATAAACAGGATGTCTATTCATAAAAAAAAAAAAAAAAAAAAAAATCAAAAAATTTTTAACTTGAAAATTCCAACATGACATAATTTTTTCTTAATTTTTTCAACGAAATAGTAGAATAAACTGCAGGCGAAATTGATTTTTATCAATGAATTTCGTTTTTTTGGTACTACGATTTTTTAGAGCCAAAGTGTCATTTTCGTAGTCATTTTTATGATTCATTTTCTTGCGGTTCTATATAATTTCATCGAAAATGGCTAGATTGCGAGAATTTCATTCAAGTTAATCAGTGAGAATTTACTCTCTAATAAAAATAGATTTTGTGACTCAACGAATTTTCAAAATTTGGTTTACTATCGTGAAATAGAGCAGCGTGAAATTTTTGAAATATAATCCAACATCAGAACGGCATTATTTTTTTAAATTGCAATTAAAATAATATAGTGAAATTAGTTTTATGGCTTTCGAAATTGGTTGGTAAGTATTATTTATATCAAACAACATTTTTTAGGAAAAAAAAATAATGAAGACACTCACGGAATATGACAGTTTTCTTGCCTAAAAATTTTGATTGTTTTCCACGACAGTAAACGAAATGTAATAAATTTATTGAACCTTGAAATTTTTTTTTAAGTAAATCCTGACTGATGAAATTATAAGATCGTAATTCTCAAAGAAAGGATATTACCTCATAAAGATCAATAATGAATGCAGTTAATTTAACTAACTCGTTAATGAAAATTGAAGAAAAAAACCGATGCTATGACAAAAATGTTAGGTTTGATTTTTTTCGATTTTTTAATATTTTTCATCAATATAATAAGTTCAGAATTTTTTCGTCATGATAAAGCTTGACCTACGAAAATGAAAAAAAAAAAATTTCAAATTTTTAACAATTTTTGGTCGAGTTATTAAATTATGAAGGAAAATATGATAAATCAGATAAATCGACGATATTTTCAAAATTATCTACGATGAAATGACTTAAACCCAAGCAGAAAGAAAAACACCTGTTTCATCGATTTCGATTCAGATGCTATAAAAAATTTTACACCGAAAAAAAATGATCCATCCAGAAGTACCGGAGAAGAAACAACCTAATGATGATTTCTGCAGTTGTTTTACAGTTCGAGAATATCTCGAACGTACGATCTTCCAGTTCCAGAATATGAATAAAATTAAACTGACAAATTCCAGCGATTTTTTTCACTCGTCACTTTTTTTGCAGTCGTGAATTATCGGCCCGCGGCTCGTATGTAACTGTAAAAACAGTAACTTTCATCCGTCCGCACCTACAACGTGAAATTCTCAACTCCAGGCTCTTCCCTAACAGATGGAGTTATTAAACAGGAAGTAATGAATTCGGGATTCTTGCCTTTTCGAAGATTACTCAAAGTGATATAAGTTTCGAGAATGGCATTAATTATTCTTAGCACACTAGTGCCGCACTTCCTCCGGCTATAAAATCCAGGCACCACAATATAACTCGCTAATCCGCATTTTTACTCACGAAAATGCCTATAAAATAGAGACTGGTCACTCTTCGAGTCCATAAAATTGGTGATTTGTTGCGATATTGGCTAAAATGTTTTCCACAAGACATGGGCTTATTTTGTTGTTTTACGACCCCCGTGGTCGTTACATTTTAAAAATTTTCTTTGTGTGATAAGGACTTTCAGGGCGATATAATTTATCTTTTTTATTATTGATGGACATTGTTAGTGAGATATTGCAAAGACAACTTTTTTATATTTTGCAGAAAACTTACGAATTTATCGTCTTTCTTTGAAATGAGTTATACTACATGATTTTTTATTTTCGTATCTAATTAAAAAAATTTTCGGAAATATGAAAATGAGAAATTCGTTAGTTAGTTGAGTGTTTGATAATAAATTTTTACGAATTTTCAAAACTTCTTGAAAAAGGTGAAGAATTTCTAAAATATTTTCATTCATTGCACGAATATGTAAGCAGAATTGAAATTTTCTCAAATCTGTAAGAAAACTTTATGATTTTGTGATAAAATATAAGTGAATTACTTTTTTGAGTTACAACGATTTCTAGTTATTTTCTTTGAAAAAATCGAAATTATTGGGTGTTCTACTTATAGAAAATATCATGAATTTTCATATTTTATTTACTCGTGAATATTTATAAGTAAGAAATGAATGCTTTGTTATGTTTTAATTTTCAGTTGAAATTCTGATATAACTCGAACTTGATCGATCAAATTTTTAAAATCGATATGTAGTTATCTGATTTTTCTAATTTAGTCAAGAAAACTTGAGGTACCGATTGTTGAATATTTTTAAAAAGCTGTCTTTCTACTGTAAATGAAAATTTATATCTTTTAACTTATGGATTTTATAAACTGAAACAATATGAGATCTCATGGTTTTGTTTTCGAAATCAAAACCGATATGTTTGTGATTTTTTTTCGTTTACAAATTTTTTTACTTTAATTTTTTTTTCGTTTTTGAACGTTTGTATGTAATTAAGGATGCTCTCAAAGTAAAAATTAGAACACCTTTTTATTTAAAAAATTTGAACTAACGAGTCCCAATATATTTGGAAATTTTTAATCCATATATTTTTCCTATTACAAATTCGTTAGCTCCACAAATTTTAAATATTTTTGTGTTTGAAACGTTATAGAATCGTGAAAGTCAAATTCTGAAACCATATAACTCTTGGCTTGGATAAATGTTTGGCACCTAACCAAATCTTAAAGTTTCAAACACTATTTGCATCAGAAGCTATAATTATTACTGCGATATATTCATTCATTATTACCATTATTTCTAGTCAATAATAACTACATTTATTTCAGTGTACATTGTTCTCTCGTTCTTATTTTTTCTCGATTCTAACACACGCGCTCGTTGCCGAGTACCGTTAGGTTTGCAGAAGGAATTAGGGAATTTTGATAAAAAGTAGATTTACGGGCGTGCTCATTCTCGTTTTTTTTTTCATCATTGGACACTTTTTTGGAACTGAAAAACAAGATAGGTTCATGTGAATGAGCTTTAACGAGGCCACAGCCTGGTCAATTGCGTCGTTTGCCGTTATCAAATAACGATTTTGTGTCGTACCTATGCAGAGATATCTCGGTTCACTTTCTTTGGATCATCTTTTAGCACGTTCGATCTGTTCGATGCCAAAAATACTATGTATGATTTCAGCATAGGCCTCGCATGGTTAAAGAACAAATATCTCAAGACTTTGAAAATGTAGAAAAGTTCTTTGAAGTACATTCAGTTTTTTAAGAACACGCTTAGACTGTGTGAATGAGCTTTGGAATGATGATCTTCCTTTAATGATAATCTTGGCAGTTTATAAATATTCCTTACATTTAAGATACACATTCTTGCGTTCACCACCTGAAAAATTATAGCATTACTAAAAAATCACTGAAACCTTTAGATAGTACTACTGAAAAAATCCATTGCTCCAAAAATTACTGGAAATAATTTCAAACACACAAACTGGAAGAAAAATCTACATTAATCATTGTTAGAAACTCGAAAAACTATTCATATTCATTTATAAAAATATTTATAATAGTCTTTAATCTTAACATTGAAATTGATATGATTGTCATTACTATACAAATGGTATTATTTACTATTTTCTCCATCTTTATTCATAGTTGTCACAACCGTATTTCAAGTTAATGTTAATAGTAGGATCCACAATCAGCATGCATTATAAGCCTCACAAAGTGAAACTTCTAATGTCCTAACATATTATTATCAACCATCAACACACATTAGAAGTCTAACAAAGTGAAACTTCTACCATTGTAGAACTTAACATAACATACATGATAAAATGAAAGTTGTTCCTTACTCAGTTAAATATTTAAATTCATCGAATAAACCTTCCTTGCCTTCTCATCGATACAATTAAAAAAATTGCTATAGTCACGCTCATTAAAAATTTCAGTATAAAATATGTTCCTTTAACTGAAATTCAATAGCTATGAATTATAACTTCCGTCTGGCCAAATTCATGTGTATTGAATCATTTCCATCTATGTAAAGATTCAATTAAAGAAAAGATTAAAATCATATTACCTTCTGCTAAATATTTTTTTTTACATAAAAGCAATACCTTTAACTGAAACTGAATGGGCGTTAGTTAGGTTGGGTGAATTAATATATGTGACGCGATTTGAGAAAAGATACCTTGAGGTATAAATCGTCTAGGCCTACTTTCCAATGTCTTTGAGACAGATAGTGCGCCTAAACGATCGGTACCCTAAGGTATCTTTTCTCAAATCGCGTCCCATATAACAATATACTCACTATATATTAAACAAATAATTATATATTTAAATATTTATATATTTGATGAATGTTAGTTATATTTATTTTTAAATTAATTATATATTCTATACATTAATCATCTATATTCTTCATATCCTAGAATTATATCAAACGAACTCACGTCCCTCCTCTATTCTGTGATTTAGTAGAAGTGTGATTTTTTTAGCGATAGTAGGCCGAAATATATAATAAATCACTATAAGTGTTGGTTTTTTCATCGATGCGGAATGAAAAAAATCTGGATCATTATCCCAGGATCCTGATGATTATCTTTCTTATTTTTTCCGCGTGTGCAGCGACGCGGTCATCGGGTCATTGACAACCCTCCGGCAGCGCTCGTTTAGCCTCGTTTCGCGGGTCATCAGCAAAGTGGATTAGCGGGCGTCGTAGTCATCACGAGGCAAAAATAAAATGCGAATGAGCGAAATCACCCCGCGGCAGGACCCACAGTGGGCCCTGAAAACGGGCCCGTTCTCACGGTCCCACCGCGATCGCGCAGCCCCCAAGTTTCGTGGTCCGCCACGCCTTTTGGCTTGTCCAGATTTCGGTGATAGGATTCGTACAGGGTGGTCTTGTTCGTACGTTTTAGCGTGCATATTCAACTTCCTTGGACTTCTCGGAACTGATTTCTTGCATTAGCCTTCGTCTGTGTCACACATTTTTACTCTGCACAAGAGTAATGGACACGTAACTGTGACAGTGTGACAACTTGTTCTTTCATTGTAACGTTCGATGTAAACGTATGGTTGTTACAGCAATATGAGTATGAAGATTAATATTAGGCGTAGTTGTGAATATCACAATCATAATAGAGGTTTATGTCACTATTTACTGCTTTACTCAAAAAATTTCAGTTTTTTGAATTTTACACGGAGAGAAATTTTTGGTTACAGCAACTATTGATTTAGTAAATTATGAACCTACCAAAGTTTTGGGTTGTACAACCAAAGTTTTAAGTATGATAATCAAATTATTGGTTATTACAATTTAAGTATCAGTCATCAAAATTGAGCATTAGTTGCTATAACAGAAGCTTTGGTTGTAGTATCAAAAATTTTGATCGGTACATATTTAAGTAAATCATAGGTTGCTGTAACCTAACCAGTTCTCTCTGTGTAGTGATACCAATCAGAAATTTATGAAACGCAAATTTGGCTGCGTGGTTGTGAGAACTAAATCGTTTTCTCTGTGTGAATAGTGTTGAAAGAGATTGTAACAAGAAATAGATCGTTTATAAATTGTTCTGCTGGATTAGGAAAACAAAAACGAAATTTTCGTAAAAAAATTTGTTTCATGCGAAGCATTTGTCATTCATTCATATTTTGTAGTTTATATCCGTTCAAGACTTTGATCTTATGAAAATTGTATAAAATATTATTTTCCGAGTTGTACGCTTTTTGATTTTTTAAAGTGATCATCACAAATTTGAAAGTAAATAAGAAAATTATCGTTATTTCTGTACTCCTGTTTTAAAATCGCAATAGTTTTCTAAATTTTCAAGAAATTCTAGGAGTTTAACATAATTTGTTAGGTATTCAAAGGAATTCAATATAACAATAACGAGGTGCTAGAATTTTTTTATTCGCGTAAAGCGAAGAACACGCAATGAACAAAGATTTTTTTTTACGTATATATACTTAACGTTTTCTCATAAACTTGCGCGTAAAATGGTATTCAATAGAAAGTTTCATAACTCATAAATCCGTCGATGAATCTTCTTCAGGTGCCGCGGAAGTATCGATAATCCACTAAAAACTTGGAGTTTAAGAAGCATGGTCGTAAACCAACTTTTGTTCCGCTCATTTTTGATTCCATTTGAGTTTTATTTGAATTGTCTTTTTTAAGTAGCTGCAAAAGTTAGTCACTAAATTGTAATTTGTTTCTTTATTGTTAATTAAGTTACAATTATATTACTGTTACTCAGAGAGAAATAGTTATAAGTTATTATAAATGTTTCAAAAATTTCTTCTAGTTACTTTTTTAACGAAAAAAATTGTACGAAAATCAGTTGCTATACAATAATTTCACGTACAAAAAAATGAAAAAAATAAGTAAAGAGCAACGAATGCCCTGGAAATTTTGAAAATTTTGATCGTTGAAAAATTTTTAAACAATATCTAACGACAATTTCGAAATTTTCGACAGTTATGACGCTTTAAGTTTTCAATATTTTTTCAGTTTAACATTCGTAGGAAATTTTGACAGTTTAGAAAAATCTCAAAAAATTTTGCTAGCAGTAACTGTTAAAACTGTCATAAACAGTTGAACTGTCACAGTTATAAAAAATGATGTAAATTTTGGAATGGTTGAAACCATAAAAGATATGGAAATTTAACATTTGACACATCACTGGGATTTCAATTCATTATTGTTTAAATAATTATTTTATTGCAAACAATTTATTATTTTTCTATTAATTTCATATGTTTTATTAGCTTTCGTTTATATTTTAGTCACATAAATAATTACAGCACACAATGTTTTATTAATCATGTTTTTCCTTATTCTGATATATGTGTATATATTTGTGAGAAATTTCTTTTTTCATATTTTCAAGCAAGTAATAATGAAAGGAAAATTATTTTTATTGTGGAAATCTCTGTCAGACGATTCCTACTAAAACTGCCATAAATTACTGCACAGTTCGAGGTAAATGTGACATTTTAAACATCTTTGGAAAATCATTCTTTATGGTAGATATTTCAACTTTTAGAGGGTCTAATTTTGATTTTTCGTTTTTAACATATAAAAGAATATTAAGGAAATAAATTTTCAATATAAAAAGGAAAATTAAAAAAATTTCACACTCCTAAGATAATTCGACTTCAATCTTGATAATCTTACAAGTTTTCTCCGATAAACAATTACGTCAAATATTCGATAAAAAGTAAACCATCGTCGAAGCTGATAAAATAAATATTCCCGTTTGAGAAAATCCGCATTACGTGCAACAAACGCGTGCACCTGAAGTAGGTCGCTCGTCAGTTCGTGCAAGAGGCAAAAATCAATACAATATCGCGAATCGCCCTGTTTAAAAGTGCTCATATGTTATCCCTGACCTGAACTCTACATGGAATCCCATTAAATTTCGCTTGAACCAGATTCCCAATTGCCTGAAAAACCGTAAAAAACATGATCTAGGTAGATTCTCAGGAAGTCATAGAACATTCTAGGTTTAATAATATCCAATCTTGTTAACAATAAACAGCTCAACGGTATGTTGAACGAAACATAAAACTGTCTATATTACTCATCGATCATTTCTGGTTTACCGCCGCGGCGAACGAGGATTTAAAACCAACAGAAGAGTCCAACAACGTCTAGCATAAGAAAAACCTCAAGTTTTTTATGATCCTCTGCAAATATGAGCAACGCATCGCGTTAATGGCACTGTCCACACATTTTTATGCGCCAGCGCCCACGCTCCATGAATATAAATAGTAACTAGTTGGTGCATTGTCTTTTTTTTATCGATTACTTTTTTCTTTTTACACCTAATGGACCTCAATCCAGACTTATCAAATCACGCAAATAGAGATAGGAGCGTGTAGTGGTATTACGTTTTTTCAGTGATATCGGGTGATCGGATAGAGTGAAAAACTTGGATTAGGTCGAGAGAATGATATTAGAGGATTTCGCGATGATTGGTGAACAGTGAGGAATCAATAATGTGTAGGAAAAAAAAGGATTAGCAGGACTGATCCGCTTGTGGACTTATAGATAAAAAATGAAAAAATAAAAATTTCTTTCATATTTCGTTCCCAGTTCTATTAATAATAAAAAAGTTTTGATAAATAAAACAAAGAAAGTCTTTACTCTGCAAACATAAAACTCATTAAGTAAATTAACACACTCCGCTGCAAGCGATTTTCGCGACAAAAAGGAAGCTTGAAAAACCCCAAAGTGCCATGCACTTTGAATGACCATTTTTCCACTCGCTACGCTCGGAGGAGGGTGGGGCAAAAACAAAAGAGGAGAGAAAAGTGAAAAATAAAGGTCGCCGAGGTAAAGTAGAGAGCGCACTTGGCAGAGTTTTGCGAAAAGTGCAATATCCTCCGGAGCGTGATATCGATAACAGTGTCTGCGGGTTGGGGGCATCGGGGGTGTAACGGAATTTCTCTCTCTCTCTCTCTCTCTCTCTCTCTCTCTCTCTCTCTCTCTCTCGTGGCAGCTGTGGTAGGAGGCAAAATCGATCGCACCTACGCGGGGTTGTGCCACCAGACGCCAAGCAGTCTCTGCATAAATGCTTTTATTCAACTCCCGCAAGGAATATGTAATTTCGGACCCCTTCTGAGAGTTAGAGAAATGATGAATTACCTGACTGTTGACGTGAAACCGTGGGAGAAGTACGTGTTTCTCCCACGCCGTGGGAGAAGTACGTATTTCTCCCACGCTGTGATCAGCTGATACAAAATGGCGGCCCTGCGTATCGATGTGGGTGATGTAGGTATAGCGGGTATAGCTGAATC
>JAPYZL010017725.1:0-28618 GCA_030522825.1 Platygaster orseoliae
CCCCCCCCCCCACCCGCGAGCGACGAAACCGTAGGTACAATGCGCGTGAAAACTTGGCCGGACTTGAAACGATTTTTTTTTCAACCCCCCTCTCTTCCTCCGCCTTGACGGGCTGCCTCGCGCTTCTTGGTAGAAGAGAGCCGGTTTGAAAGACGTGGCGAAATGAGAAAAAAAATATATGAAGGCGGCGAAGACGGCGTCGGGAAATGGCCGTGAACAAGGGGTTTCTTTTGCGAGGATTAAAGGCAATCCTCAAAAGTGCTACCGATGCAGAAGAAACGACGAAACGAGTCGGGGAAGGGGTTGGTACTCTTGTGACGAGGTTTTTGGGGTGGAGGGGGAGAAGGGTGTTTTGGGTTTTTTGGGAAGGGAGCTTGGAACTTAAGGTTTGGAATGGAGGAACCTTGAGGTAAATGTGTAATCGAGTGATCATTAGGTTTTTGGAAATTCTCGTTCCAGAAGACTGTGGAGTCAATTTGGGGGAATTTGTTTTTTCGAGATGAAAATTTGGGGATAAAGGAATTTCGAAGACTGGCGCAAAAACAAAGAGTTTTATTTTTAGAGTTCCGTGGTTCTTGAAATTAAAATCATTGGATTTTTCAAAAAAATGTAAATCTTGTAACGTTTTCTTCTAAGGGAATATAATTAATATGAAAGAAAAATAAAATAAAATAAAATGAAGATAATAAAAAAAGGGAAAAAATTTCGATTGAAAAGAAGGGAAGATTATTATTTGATGAATAAAATACTTTTCTAAGATTTGAAAAATTTGAATGATTTTGTTTTCTCTTATAAATGCAAATTCTAGATTTAGGGTATTGCGATCCAAGATCTGGGAAAACCAATTGGGAGTCAAGTAGACACACTATTTTTAGAGGTTACCAAAGTTCTGAATCACGATTACTGTATAAAAATTTAAATCATCATTTATTTGGATAAACAAATTGTATGCAAATTGATTATATTTTATTATATAATTTATTGACTTTGAATACTTATTTAAAAGCAAAAAGTATTGCATTTGTTAAAAACAAATTCAAGAATTTACCTAACCCAAACCTAACCCAAAAATCGTTAGGTTTAAAAGAAAAGCCTAAGTTTAGAACGTTTCTTTCGTTTCCTTGTTTCCTCAAATTCAAATGCTCAAATTCAAATGTAAAACATTGAAAGTCGATAAAATTATTGGACAATGAAAACAGATATTTGAGATTTTATAAATTTAAAAAATTTTTTTTACCACAAATTCGATTTTGAAATGCAAGACATCGTGATTCGAGATTTTCTTATATTGAATGATTAAATCAGGGAATCATGCATTAAATTGGAAAACAAGATATCAAAATATTTTGAGAGGTTCCAAAAATTCCTAATCTCAAAGAACGCAAAGTGAATTTGATAAAAACTATATTTTTTTAGTAAGCAGTCATAAAGATTTTAATTATACTTCCATCAAAAGTTAAGGAATTTTAAAGCCTTACAATTAGTCAAAAACAGAAAGAATTGCATTGAAAAAAAAATTTGAAAATTCCGAAAAATTTTTTTTTACTAATTCAAAAACACAGTTATTCTAGCCTCAGAAGAATTTATTTTCAAATAATATTTTCAATGTAAATAATTAGGTAAAAAAGCGTAGAGAATGAAAAAGTTATGGACCAAAATTTGTAATCCACGGAAAAGCTGAAAATCTATGGATTCTATTTTTAAATTAAAAAAAAACGTTAAGAAAAATTTATATAAATACTGAAAACATATTAAAATAATTGAAAAAGTTACAAAATCTTGTAAATACTAAAAAAATGCAAAAAACATAAGAATTTAATAAGTGCTTAAAATAATTACTCAAAGAAATTACTAAAAACCTATCAATATTTGAATTTTAATGCATCGAATCTTAGAAATCTATATTGCAACCTATGAAAAAAATATATATCATAAATAAAACAATTTCATGCTTTAGAATTCAGAATTTTATGGATCTTGATCATCATATGGTTTTTAAGAAAAAAGATGAAAATGTTGAAAACTATATTATACTCTAATAAATCCAAAATTTTTCTGTTTTTTTAGTATTTATTGAATATTTTGTGAATTTCTGGAATATATCGCTGTTGAATTCAAAGTTTCCAAGTATTTTATTATTATCGCGAATTTTTTAGAAAACAGTTTCCTCATGGATTTTAGTGGATCATTCATTTTGAGTTCCTACTTTACGATTTTTTCATTTTTCGAGTATTTCTAGCTTTGAAAAGATTCTCTAGTATTTTAAATGACTCCGATGTAGATATATGCAATTTGAAGTTCTATGATTTAGAGTTTTATGGATTTTACTATTTTGAAAGATTTTCCGTATTCTCCATTATTTTTTTTTCTAACTACAATATTGTAGGATTTTCTAGTATTTTTACAGATTCACGATATTGTATGCATTGCCTTGCGCTGTCCTAAAACTTGAGACTCTTAATATTAAAAATAAATAGACTTAAGATTTCAATTAGATATAATTAAAATATTATTAGTCATAACTAATAGTATCCCAAACATTTTTAGTGTAATCGCGTTGTCTTTTTTTTCTTGATCTTCTATTTTCTTAAATAAAATAGTATATATTGTGTGATTCAGAAAGAACTATTTTTGAACTTATTCTTGCACAATTATTTTTTTCACAAAGAATTGTTGCTTTTCATTTTTACACCATCATTTCTTTATCGACATTTTAGAATCGGAATAGTACATTATGCAACTAATATAAAAACTAGGAAAATTCCGTATGATCGTAGCAAACATCTACTACTTCAATCTGTGACGGCCAAAAAAAATGTATTTTCTACTTTATATTAGAAATAAAAAACTGCATTATATCCATTTCGACCTGCATTTTTGTACATCACAAGTTGATTTTTGCTCTTAGCAAGAACTTAAGTTTTTGTATGAGGTTAATAGGAATAGAGTAGCTGTAAAACCCAAGTGTTGTTAATTCCGAGACTGCTTCATCGACCGTGAGCCTTAATATTCATGAGAAGTCGTGCTTGCGAAAGCGCAAAGATTTTCAACGTCCAAGTAAAAGCAAGCTAGATGCATAATATCCAGCCCGTGTAAAATTTTTCACTCGCGGCCTAATTTTCGCTCGCGTTTTTTTAACACTGCAGGAAGCAAAGTATTCAGAGGTTCTCAAGATCTAAGAGGAAAAGATATATCTCGGAAAGTATGCAATGCAGTTTTAATGTCAGAGGTACATAGCGTTGGAAATAAAAGACATCTACGAAAAAAAATTCCCTGAAAATAAAGAAATTCGGAAAATTCGTAGAGCATGAGTATCATTCAATACATTTTGGATATTTTATTAAGAGACGTGGCCCAGAATCCGAGAAAACAAACTTTTGAAACTTTTGTTGGACAAAAGACTGTTCCTTACTTCCGGTGAAATCCAGCACTGAAAACTATTCAAACGGTATGTAACCTAATTCGTTGCAACTTAGAATAGTGAAATTCAAATTCCTAGTCGTTCAAACTCGAGAACCCGATGATCGGCCCGCACCGCGCGATTGGCAGCGTCATAATTAACTTATTATCGGCGCGTGAATAGACGTCGCGTTGAACTAGAAATCGATGGCCCCTTTCAGCAGTGAGGATAATACAAGGGTTTCTTACACTGTGCAATACTTTTTTGTTACAAAGATATTTTTGTTGAGAATTGATAGAACCACTGAACACATTCGTGAAATATTTTCGTGACCTTTATTGGATAACGCTCCATTTATATTATTCATAATTTTCATGATTTTTCGATTTTTTGAAGCTAAAAAAACCGAAAACTTATTTTTTGTTTCTTGTTCTCAAATTTTCGTCACTTTATAAGGACCTAATTAGAAAAAAAATATCGTAATAACGCATTTCTATTTTTCTTATATATTCTATTATTCTATTTATTTCCTATTTCACATAAATATTGGTAATATCGAAAGTTTCTTAATAAAATTAACTGACCCTATTTTACATAATAAAAATAGAAATGCGTCACAAAGATATGATTTTTCTTATAAAGGTCCAATAAAAGGCCGGAAATTTCAAAATAAGAAAAAAAAATTTTTTTATTATTTTGGCTACAAAATATTGAGAAATTAGGAAAATATTTGCAATCTTTTGGCTGATAATTTTCTTAATATTGATGATAAAATTTGTTCAAATACGTAATTTTTCAAGTAGGCAATTTTCGCAGGTTTTTCTGAAAAAAAAAAACTAATCGTATTTTTGGGAATAGAGAAATAGATTTCAACGATTATTAAAAAAAAAAAAAATAATTTACTTGAGCGAAAAGTCATACAACAGTAAAAAATTGAGAGATGGTTTTTAATTACGAAAAATTGATGAATAAGTAGAATTTCAGAGGATTTTCGTCAATTCCGTAGATTGTGTTCATTGTTGTACTTCTTTGATATATGAATTATTTTGATTTTTGATATTTTAAGAAAATCGGAGAAATTTGAGAAGTATGAAAAAAATTTGGGAAAGCCTCAATTGGATGAACTAATTATAAAATTTATAATTAATGAGAGAACGTTACATATTCTGCAGATTTTCAATGCATCTCGTAACTTCAAGAATGAAAAAAATATCAGAAAAATCTTTTATAAATTTTTCAAACATTTTTTATATTTATTTTTCTTTGATATGTGCAAGATAATGTTTTTATTTTATTTAATAATACAAATCTAAAATGTTTGAAAAATATAATAAAGTCATGAAAAATCTTTGAATGTTAGACTAACTTCTATATAAATTATAAAGATTTTGAATCATTTGTATCAGGTTTAAATTTTGAAAATTATATAAGATTAAAAAACATTCAAAATTTTCGAAATTGTGAATGATTCTACGGAATAAAAAAAATTGTATAATTTTATGAAATTACTATCAATTTTCTAAATTGCTTTTATTATTTTAATTCTCTGAATCATAAGAGATATTTTTTTCTTGTTTCCCAAAAATATGAGAAACTTGGAAAATATTAAAAAAATTTTATGACTTGAATGAGTTGGAAAATTACTATTAATTTGAAATTCGGGGATTGTTTGTATTATGTTTTGAATTCTGTCAATTTTAAAAGACTTAAAAACATAAAAAACTTTTAAGATTGCGGATCGTGACAAAAAAATCAAGAAAGTTTAAAGAATTTTAGAAAATTCTCAGAAATGTTAAAGTGGTAAGTAATATTTTTTTCCGAAAAATGCATACAAACGTTGTATTCCTTCAAAATGTAAATAGTTATTGGAAAATCTAAAATAATTAAAAAGCTATGAATTAATATGATATAATTCAATATATGTTTCTAAAAAACGTGGAAATTTTCGGAAAATTTGTTTTAAGATTGAAATTCAGACAAAGAACGTTTAAAACCTTGCGAATCATAAATGAAACTAAAAATCTGAAAAGAATTCATTAAATAATATTACATATTCATCACTTGTGAAAATCTTGTTGAATCACATAAACTATGTAATATCCTGAAAAATTCCCTAACTCTAAAAGCATTATATCGTACGCAATTAATGATAATTTTGAAAATAAAAAAAAATCCAGCATCTATCGAATTTGGATTGGTTCTTTCAATTCTTAAAAATTCTACCGATTCGGTTTAAACTACAATTTTCAAATTGCTGCTTTTCCGGTAAATATTTTTCTCTACATCACCCATCCAGAATTTCCTTATTCGCCAGTCCCACCCACCAGCCCTACATCTTCCATCGCCTTAGCACGTAACTATCAACAAACCTCGTCAAAAACTCATTCCGCGTCCTTGTACGTATTCCGGGCGATTCTGCAAGCTGACCCAGATCACTCTGCGACGATGCTCGTCGTATCACCATCCCCAACGTAAGAATAAAAATGACATGAACTGGAGAAAAGAGGCGAACGCTTTGCAAAGCTATTCATCACCCAAGTAGGGTTTCTTTCGCTCTAAAAAAAATTTCTCTCATGCTCCTAGATTAGTCAGTAAATTGTAGCCTCTATCGTCAGAGATAAAAATTAATTTCACTGGAGTCGAGTAAAAATTCTGTGAATCAAGTTGTAGTGAAAATTTCAGTCTAAATGAGTGAAATTTGAATTATTGTAGAGTGATCAGTTACATCAATAAATGGAGTATATTAATTACTGGTTTTTTAGAGTAAAGTGTCAATCTAGAACGATTGAAATTTCTTTTATTTGAAGTGAAATTTCAACGTCAGTTTGATTTGCATGATTCTCACTCGAATGATTTAAGAGAATAGAACTCAGGAAAAAACATTTCATGCAAAAAAAAAAAACTTGACCCTAACTGCCTGGACGATTTCATTTAGAATGACCCAATGCATAAAATTCCATTGCATAATAATTGTGCCCTGGTAGCAAAAATAATTTGTTCAGTCAACAAAAAAATTAGCTACTGCTAGAAAAAAATTCGTTCTCTCAAGTTGTGTTTAAATACCACATCTTTTTGCGGATACAGCAAATCCTTTTTTTTTCAGAAATATCGTAGTGCTTTCACTCCCGAACCCTCTCTGTTATCATTCTACATCACAGAAAATCATTATCCAGAAACCGGAACACCCGACAAATTGAAATATGAAATTCCGCCATTGTCGGGCTGGCAAAAAAGTTTTCCGCCTGTTGTGAAAAACGCGGCTCACTTCACAGGTCATTCGTCTCTGGCGCTTGACTTGTCAACGAGAATAGACCAATTTCCCGAGGTGCGCGGAGCGAAATCCTTTTCACGACTCGAAAATTGCCCGTCTCTCCTCGTAAAGTAAATACGGGGTGGCGTTTTCTCTTCCTTTTCAATATGGAACTTTCGGGCGCATCTCGTTATCAGCCACTCGTGTCGCAATATAAATGACACGAGGAGGAAAATACGAGGAGAGTTCACTCGCGGATGTGAAAGCGTCGTGGGGCGAGAAATCTTGGACCTCGTTTCCGTTCCTCTCCTCTTACCTACCCCGGGGGAAAGGGGAAATTCTTCAAACGTTCGTCCCTCACAGAGAGAGGAAGTCGTGACGTTTCCTGGGATCCCAAGTGCATCCGACGAGCGGATTTTTCGGTGGAAACAAGTCCTCGAGGATCCTTCAAAGGTTCCTTGAAAATTCTGAAATGCCGGGGGAACAGTCGTTGGATGACGGGATTTGGTTTTTGACGCAGAACTGCGTGGAATTTTGTTGGTTTGCAACGAGATCCGATGCAACGGAAGTAGGTAATGCCACTTTCAAGATTAAATTTAGGATTTGAATTTCAGTTTTAAATAGAAATTTGAAAAACTTTTCCAATTTTTTTCCACGATATTTCGAAATTTGCAAGTTTCAACTGAAACACACGTACGATTTCTTTAAATAACTCCAAATGTATTTCAATGACAAAGTCATCATCATCGAAACCACAAATATCATTATCAACCGGCGACTTCATTACTTCATTCAATTCTCCCTTTACTTTCTCAAGATTTTCCACAGTCGCAAGGTTTCCTTTCTCGTACTTTTAATTAAAAACTCACTTTGTCACTTGATGTTTCTTTGCATCACTTTTGTCTCGAGGAATTTCGCAATTAAAATATAAACGTTGAAAGTCAAAGCGCAAACTCGATAAAACCACGTTGGAAAAGGGTTTCGATAACAAACTTTTTCTTGTTTTCCAATTTTCCGACGGAGAGAATTACAGGCAGCGCAATTAAAGTCCGTCAATTTCACGCCTGCGGTTGTTGAAGCACGTTTTCCGCGCTTTTTTCCGTCGATGAGTTTTTCAAGCCCCGATGCTTTTTTTTTGAAAAATGAAATGTGACGTGTTTGGCGCGATTTGTGTGCATTTGTGAGCTTTTTTTTCGCAGATTTCGGATTTTTAAAGCTGAAACGTGTCCATTATTTGGCCAGTAATGAAATTAGTCCATTGTGATTTAACTTTTAGGAGATTTCGTTAGATGCTTTATTGATACGGAAAATATTTTTTGGAGTATGAAAATAGAAAGGTAAAAGTGGAAACGATTTTTGTGAAATTTATGGAGCTTTTATTCTGTATGAGAGCTTTTTACTACAGAATGATTTTTGTTTTATATTGAGTGCATGGCTGGGAAATGGAATCCTTTTAGAGCGACGATGTTTTATGTTTGTCGCAAAATTGTTCTATTTATGACAGATGGTGTAAAGAGTATTTTTCAGGCAAGTTTTTTTGATAATATTTTCGATTTACGATGAATGGTTTTTTCGCGTTTACAAAAGTATTTGTTTGCGAAAAAATATGTGTTTATGTCGGATTTTTTTTCGATTTTAGATAAAAGAAATCACATTTGATACAATAAAACTTATCTTGATAATCTTGTGTTTTTCAATAATTTTTTTTATCAGTTCTGAAATTTTGATTCTTATGTTTTTTTTTGTGATTAACCTTTTTATTTTCAAAGATCTATAATTCTAAAACTAGAAAGATTGAAACCTAATCAACCTCATTTTCGGAAATTCATTAAACTTAAACTACTTTAATCAAATCAGAATCGATAAGAAATTATTCAATTTATGAATAAACTTTTCTAATGGAAAATTCCAAATTGTTACCTTATTGATTTTGAAGTTTTCTTATCTGTATCAATATACTCATATAACTACTAATTTTTTTTTTCCAATAAAATAAACTATTTCAGCTTCAATTAAAAGCGGCGAAACGAAATTTTTTGTATTCGTCATTTTTTAAATAAATAATTATTTCCTTTTCTGATATATATATAATAATCTTTTTTTCTGAATTTGTAGTGAAAAAATCAAAACTATAGCAATTTCGAAAATTCAAAAACTTTACAAGAAAACAAATAAATACCAGATCACTTAACAAAGTGAACTCCATATATCAAAGGCTCATGAATGCACTTACGAATTCCTTCGACATTCCAGAGCCACGTGAGGGTCACAAAATTCCAATAGTTTGGTATCATGTTGTAAATACAACGATTTTTTTTTCAACTTGCCTATTCATTAAGTCCAGTATGTGAAATTTATGTCAATATTTTCTGAAATCAGGACTACAGTTTCAAAAACTATAACTTATATGTAGAAAGAAAATATGTATAATTTGTTCAGAATTACACAAATCAACTCCAAACATGAAAATTTCTCACTCAAATGTTTTTTCGAACTCAAAACAGAAAGAAGATAAAATAGTATATTACTGCGAGTTTTGGAAATGTCGGTTTCGACGAAACGGAAGTTTGCAGCCCGAGGCAAAGCCGAGGGCTGTAGTCGTTTCGTCAAAATAGGCAATTTCCAAAACTCACAGTACGATATTTTATTCACAGTTCGCTAGTTATTCACGTCCAAATATCCGATTACTAGCAAATTGTGAATAATAATTATTGACTAAACCTGAATAAGCTACAAAATATTTCCGTAACCAACAGTATTCGATCAAAAAATTTTTCTCTCATTGCATAGTGAATTTCTAATTACCATTTTCAATACATAAAAATTGTTTGGAAATCAACGTTTTCGAAAAAAAATCTTTTAGTTAATATGAGAATTCTTAAAAATTTCTGGATAACTGGAACTTACATTCTTGAAAGAACCATAAAAAAAATATTACTATTTACGTTTTTCTACAAATCAAGTTGTTTTGAAAAAATGCTACATTCTGAATTTCTCAAAAAAAAAAAAAAAAAAAAAAAAAAAAATTTTTTTATTAAAAAACAAAAAAAAAAAAAAATTAAAAAAAAAAAAAAAAAATCAAATTTTTTAAAATATATGATTTTTGATGAAACAAACATTCCTAAGATTTTTCCTTATAAATTTGACTTAAAATATATACTAAAACAACAAACTGAATCATTTCCTGACAGTATGAAAATTTTCTGTAAAAGTAAAAAACTTAAAATGAATTAATACATTTCTAACAGAATATCTCGTAAACAAAAATTATTTGTGAACAAATTGAATATTTTCTTTCTCTTATCATGATCATTTTGTATCAAAAATTTCTCTTCTTCTCAACAATCTTCCTTCAATTCGCAAAAACACTTCATTTTCAAGCATCAACTTCAAATCACACCGTAAACAACGTTTAATCACATAATTTCCAAACCCTCCAAAAGCTGATTCCACCTAAATTTCAATAAGACTTAATAAACCTGAAACTTTGTTGGGGTGAAGAATTACAGCGCAATTCTCCAGCTTCTTAATAAGGAATTAATGAAAATTCGCTCCAGCACGATTGCCTTCCATGACAATTAACCTTGCTGAAAACAGTTTTTTCCCTAATGTTCCAACAACATCCAGATAATCACAATTTTACAGAAAGTTAAGAAATAAGACATTCACATGTTCTTAACATCATACCATCAACTATAAAAACCATAAGAACTTAATACATGTTTCAAACCTTTGATTAAAATTGTTTGCAAAATTGTTTTCTCTCTACCCCTTGTACCTCTCAATTTACCAAACTTGTAACAATGGATTCCAGTGATTTTAAGGTTAATGTTAATTAATTGATGCAAAATTATGCCGAAACTTTGTTAAACGTGAGCGCCAAGTTTTAATTGGAACGCGCGAATATATACGATTGCCCATAAATCACGAACCCTCGAAAACTCGGTAAATTGACATAAAGGCTTAAGCGTAATAAATAATAACATTGAAAATCCGTGTAATGTCATTTCAAACGATCGCTCGTGTTACGGTGCACGAACGTGCTTCGAAATTAGTTCACGTTCCACGAAAATCTAAATAAAGTTTGCTTCACCAGCATTTTCTTTTCCACGCTTTTTTCACAATTTTAAAAGACCAAAATGAATTTTGTACAATAGATCAATGATATGTCTATCAGTGATCGATATCAATAATTTCTAGTAACTCTGAAGAATAATGATTGAAAAGTAAACTAGTTGAATTTTTCCATAAATAATCAATCGATGTAGTTTTTTATTAATACTTATTAGTGACTATTTTTTCCTCTAAATACAATTAAAATTAAACAAATTACAACAGTAATTTTTTTTTCTACAATAAGTCAGTCGCATCCAATTAATTTAAAATGAGAGAGTAGTTTCCTGAACTGTTTCATAACGCTAGTAGAGATTACTAGTTTTGTTGAAAGAGAGAATACTGATTGTTGTTTACTCCCGTACGAACAATGCTCGTTGGAATTTGACTTTGAGAACTTTCACGGGGTAATATCACTTTGCATGCATTCCATTTTACGCTGCGAATAGCAGAATTGGAAATTTATCAGCTTGGAACAACAAAAGGGTGTTCCAGAGCTTGAAAACACGCGCGGATCGAATCATGAAAATTCATAGGAATCTAAACAACGACAAGAAACTTATTGCAAAGCAAACAAACTTCGGGCGCGTTCTTGTTAATCAGCGTTGGGTCGTGATTTGCATTTTGCTGTTGCAGTGATTATGGGAGTGCTCATTATGGATCGCGATTCCGGAATTGAATGGATAGAAAGAATTTCCGAATGCAGAGGTGCCGGAACCAAATTTTTTTTTTTGGGGGGGGGGGCAAAAACTTTGTTTATATATATATATATATATATATATATATATATATATATATATATATATATATATATGATTCGATTAATCATTATGATTTTATCTTTATCTCTCTATTTTATTGCAACGTACTGTCGAATTATTACACGAATATAAAAATGACAATAATACTTAGATCGAAATGAATGTTGAATGTTTAATCATTATTAAATAAATATTATAATTTCATATTTTATTTTATTCATAATAATTTAAAATTCGATGAAAATTCAATCGATCGACTGATTTTTTCAATATCCTTAAATTATACTTAAAATCCTGACTGAAAATTTCAACTCGGGAAGATTTCAAAAATTTCATGAGGGCCTTTTACAAAATTTTAAAATCTTATATGTCGCTCTCATAAGATTTAAAAAAACTTAGGAGAAATTCCAGAATCTTCTAGGTTTTTTGAAAACCTACAAGCGCAAATTATAAAATTTTCGATAACTTATATAGCTTACTCTTGAGATTTCCGAAAACATGGAAGAATTTAATTTGTTGCCTCATAAGAATCTTATGTATTTCAAATGAAATTTCGCAAATATTATTAAGTTTTCTGGAATCTTATAAGATCTAGAATAACAAGGAAAACTGCGTAAAATTTAAATTTTACTTCACTTGTAAGTGAAGTAAAAGTTATACAGGGTGTCCCAAAGTCTCATATACAAAAAAAATGGCAGATTCCTTGCGGAAATCTAAGATTTTTTTTCCTTTGCCATTTTTCGAAAAAATAAAAATTGAAAAAGATATTAGCGATTACTTAACAGCTTACGTAGCTGCAGCAGTTACAGCCGCAGCGGATACTTAAGAATTCATTTGCCATTTTTGGATACCAAGAATCCTTTGCCATTTTTTCAAAAAAATGGCAAAGAAAAAAAAATCTTAGATTTTCGCAAGGAATCTGCCATTTTTTTTGTATATGAGACTTTGGGATACCCTGTATACTAACAATTTTATACGATGCAAAAATATTTACATTTTAGGAGAATAAAAAAATGCAGTCTACAGCAGTTTTTGTGCTTTTTTATATATAACCATTGTTTGTATTTTGCAAAATGTTTTAATGTTCTCAAATCTCGAAAAACTGTGAAAAATGTTTTTAATTGTTTATCTTCTATTGTATAATATGATTAAATTATACACAAAAACATCATAATTAATTAGGCGAGTTAATGATCAAATTACATCTTTTAAATTATAATTTAAAAATGGCTACTATATTTTTCATAAAAAATTAAATATTCGCAAGCTCCGACATGCTTCAAAATTTTATCGGTCTACTGTACATATCAAACTCGTGACTCTTAAATAAGTTCTGAGAATTCTAAGAAAAACTTAAATAATAAAAAAATTTCAAATTTTCAAGCATTTTTAGCGTTTGTTTGCTACATTTTGTAGTTTAAAAACGTTTGGCAATTTTTTTTAAACCCATACATTAATCATACTTATACTAAACATAAAAAAATTGAAACTTATGTGATTGAAGTATACCTAAAGTTTTCGAAATCATATGCAAAAATACAAAGTTTCTTTGATGTGATTGAAGTATACCTAAAGCTTTTCGAAATCATATGCAAAAATACAAAGTTTCTTTGATGACTATTGAAATTTTCTTAACTGTTGAGCTTTTTCGTGAAAATGCCAGGTAATAATTTTTTTCCTGAATTTCAAAAATTTTTTCGCAAAAACTATCAACTTTTTCAATATGTTTTATAACGACCATTTTTTAGATTTTTCATCATTTTTCTATAGAGCGACTCTAAAAAATTTTCGAACGTACTTTTTCAAGAGAATGACATAATCAAAAATTCAATTTTCGACGTTCACTATAATTATTGGGGGGGGGGGGCTCAAAAAGCATTGCTTGTCCCCCCAAAGAAAATTGGGGGGGGGGGGGGGGTTGCCCCCCCCCCCCCCCCGCTGCCCTTTTCTTCTATAGCATTTTATACATGGATTTTGCGACAAAATTTTTTATGAGAGGAGAACAAGGTCGAATTTAGAAAAATTTGAATGCATTGATGAAATTTTATTAGTTATTGTAGCATCGTAATATCTAAGAAGTTGATTTACAACAATAAGGCTCGTAGTTTGAGTGAAAACTATTTTATTACTTTTCATATAAATTTACAATATATTCTTTCCATATTTCTCGCTAATGTATTATTAAGGTTGTTTCATATTTGTATGAATTTCTGGATAAATTTTTGGAGAGTTAAAGTGTAATAGGTTTTCAGTATTTCAATAAATTGAAAAAAAAAAATCTACAGAGATTGAAAGAATTTTTAGGAATGTATTTTTTAACAATATTTTTTACAGTTTCTACTTTTTATGAAACTTCGTAGAGTTATTTAGTTTTTTCTTTTTTAGTTTTTTTTTTAATTGACTGCTGTATAGATTTTTAGATTTTGATGCTTCAAAATTTATTGCTTCACGGTTTTCTAGTATTTTATGTATTCCTGGAAAAACATTTTATTGTGTAGAGTTCATAAAAGCATAATTGAATTTATTTATAGCTTTCAAATTTCCAAGTTTTCTAGTACTTTTTATTTTTTTGTATTTTTCTAGCGTTTATACACTTTTGATGATTTGCTAGTATATTAATGGTTTTTTATATAGGTTTCTAAAATTGAATGCTCTATGTACAGAAAATTGATAAACTTCGAATAACATAAGAGGAATAATAAACTATATCTAAAGACAACAATTTTGAATATTTGATAGATTTTTTGTATATTTCATTATTTACATAATCTTCTAGGATTATGTAGAGTTTGAAAAAATTTCTTTTGTCTTAAGATTTCTGGATTAATTACTTGAATTCGGTGTTTCAAAATTTACAAAATTACAGATTTTATAGTATTTTGATGGATTTTTTAGCAACATTATCTACATACACTTCAAATATCTTATAAACAATTATTCTAGTATTTTTCGAATATTTTGAGTATTTTAAGAATTTGAAGGACTATCTAGAAATGTCATGAATTTCTACAAAGTTTACTCAAATTTTATACTCTGAAATTCAAAAATAAATTAAAATTTTTTTCCTATTTGATTATATAGAATTTCAACGAAGTTATGTTTACAATCACTTACCAGAAGTCATGGATTTCAGATTTTGTGAATATTTTTTTTTGTTTGAATAAATTTTTAACGTGCTTCAGCATTTTCACAGTTTTACAGTATTTTGTTGCATTTTCATACCTATTTATTACGATAATGTGATACTTTGAAATGTAAAGTCAAATAGATACTAATATATTTATTGAATTTTAAGGAAATATTGTAAATACAGTGATTTTTGGTATTTCGTAGACTTCCATGACTTTCGAAATTTTACAACTTTCTAAGTATTTTAACAATTCAGAGAATTTCCTGGTATTTTGATGGACTGCTCCAAAGATTTCCAAAATTTGATGCTCTAGAATATTACCTATATACCTAACCTAAAACGATTTTAAATATTCACCGAATTTCTATTTTTTTCGTTATTTGCCGAAAATATTATTATCCACTAAACTTCGTCAAATTATCTAATAGTCTCATAGATGTCTAGTATAATTATTATTAACAATATACATATATGAATTTCTTAAAGTTGATACTCCAAAAAACAAGAGATAGCCAATTCTCCAGTATTCGAATCGGTTTTTATCATTACTATCTCAAACCCAATGAGAATCAACAATTTACTTACTGATGTAAAAAATTCGCACTCATTGATTTCTAGTAAATTGAATATATTTTCCTCATTAAATCACTTCTACGATTCGAAAAATTTGTTGGCACTTGTATAAATATCTGTGTAAATTTCTAGAATTCGATGCTTTAGAATTCTAAATGTCATAATTATTCAGTCATGTCGGAAATACTTCAGAAAACTATTTCTGAGATTGTTCATTAACGACTTAGTATTTTGATTAAAAACCATGTCATTTTCATTTGCAATATGAAGAAAGATGAAAATATTCTTCAGTATTTTATGCATTTATTATTGCATATTTTGCAGATTTTATATGCTATTGCAATACATCATGCTATTTAAAAACAAACAAAAATAAACAGCATAGCTGGATAACGTACTATTCATTAATTATGTAGGTTTAACAAAATCGATAAATTTTTGTTGGTTACAATAAGATTTTTGGGAACAATGAAAAGTTTAGTTATTCCAAAAGAATTATTTTATGAATGATTTCTGATGTATAGAGTGACCGAAAATATGCGTGAATATATTGCATGCTTATTTTGTACATTTATGCAGTTTCAGCTTATAATACATATCTACTCTGCAAAATATTTATAAAAACTTAGTACTTTGATAAAAAAAGTATATAATTTTCAGTTGCAATGGGAATCAAGATCAAGATACTTTTAAGTATTTTGTGCATTTATTATAATATATTTTGCATATTATGATATGTCTTCCTTCATATTTTCAGTCGCTCTGATGATAATATAGAATATGAAAAATTTTTTCAAAAAAAAAAAAAAAAAACAGATGGTTCAAGAAAAGGTGATAAAGTTTCCACAAACGCTTCAATTTTCTGTTTGTCCAACCAAGAAAAATCAGAGTTTTCTCATAAATCAACAAAAATCATATAAAAATCCTTCGATTGAGCGATCAAAGTAGACTAAGAGAAGACCACTGTAAGCGGTGGTTTTCGGATTCGGTGCTTTATAGCCGTAAGGGTCACTCTAGCCGAGGAGTGCGCTGGGTCGCAGGAGTAAATGCGCTCTTATTTACCGCGGGTATTACTGAAACTATCCCCAAATGAATCGTCGCCTCGCTAAATGGATCGTTAGCACCATCGTTCGCCCATACCCCCCTCCCCCAACCCCCTTCTCTCACGCGTTTCCGGATTCTCGTGTTTTCGACGAGAAAACAAGCTAAAACAAATACCACGTGCAAAAATAAAACCTCACAAAGCACGAGTTCCCACAAAGACACAAGAACAGAAACTTTCAGGTAGTTAAAACAAATTTTCATATATCATATATTCGTATAATTTTGCTACTTATAAATTCAGTATCAATATTTTCGTCGTTTCTCCAATTAAAAAATGTTCCTCAGTTTGTTATATAAATATAGTATGGTTTGAGTTTCATTTTATTGCTAGAAAAAAGTTTAAGGAAAATATTGACTATTTATACTTTTTTTTTCTAGTCGATTTATTTTCATTAAATCATAACGTAGTCGTTTCGGCTACTTCTGATCCCTTTCCAACACATGCGTATGATTACATCACAAAAAAAAATTTTTTATAACATTAAATAAACATCACAAAATCACATATATCTACTTACGTCTATATGATAAAGCAGCTTTATAAAAGTTGTTTATTCAACTGACATAAAAATACGCATATCTCAAAAAGGGCTCAAAAGTAGCCAAAACTTCGACGTTATAATTTCAAAAAAATTAATTGACCGGGAACATCGAAAAGATTGATTGAAATATTTTTTTATCAACTTGTTACGTCAATATAACTATTAGCGAAAGATTTCGCCAAACTATTTGGTAATGAACCGACGAGTAATTTAATTGCGGAGTTACTCTCATACGTGGGGCTCGAATTAATGCTCCTATCACAAGATTTTAATTAAACAACGCTTCCGTAATAATGAACGGTGCACAAAGTAAATTGCAATTTCCAAACAAAGTTTGACATACCTTTGAGGTGTTCCGGTGTGTCGGCCGCGCCTGCCCTTATAATGTCGCTCAGGTAGTGTTCCAGTGTTCGCATGTTATCCAGGGGTGAATTTCCGTTCGCTGTCATGCGTTCCTGCAAAAAGAAGCGTATATTTGAAAAAGCAGGAATTTCGCGTCATAAAGCGGGGACCAATTAATTCGCAAATATATCGATCTTTGAGTAATCTGTCGACAGGGAAATCTCGTCCTTCAAAGCGAAACGAAATTTGGCGTTTTTTTTGTTTCGTTTTTTTCGTGTAATTAATTAAGGATAATTTCAATGAATGTTTTTTATTAATTCTATCGTTTGTACATTAGATATGTTCGGAAGGGGGAAAGAAGGGAGGGGGGTGCAGATTTTAACCACTGTCAAAAAACAACCCTAACATCAGAAAAACTTCTTTGAACTCAACTTCTCAAATTCCATTAGATGAGTACTCGTTGATTCGTGCCAAAACAGCGAAGGCAAATTAAAGATCGAAAGAAACGGGGAAAAAAGTCAGAAGGCGTTGGGCTATTGCTTCCGAGGTAGGATAAGAAGCAGCGGAGAGAAAGAAAAGGCCTGTAATAGACCACTTGCACGAACCCGAATGCATTTAATGCGAAGAAAGCATTCAAAAGTCTCTCAGCCCTTCCCTCTCCCTCACCTTTGAAATACCCCAGAACTCATTTTTCCTCTCGCTTTCTTCGTTCTCAGACCAAAGTATCGGAAAAGCATCGGAAGATGAAATTTAACGAGCGCCTTTTACCACCACGCCTCAGAATTTCGTGAACGATTCTTTTATTGCGCGATTTTACTTTTTTCTTACGTCTTTGATGAATTTTACAGCCGTCTTTGATAATTGATGTGTTTGTAAAAAGTTGGTATATAGGAATTTTTATGTGAATTATTGGCGTTGTCATTAAGCATTATTGACGATGTGAAATTTGTTGTCGAATTTTGATATAAAAACTGAAAGGTATTAACTTCAAATACAAATTTTTATTGTAGAGTACAGTTTATTACGCTTAAAGAGAGTTTAAAATAAGAGTTCATGTGCTAGCTTTGGCTGACAGTTGATTGGGTTATACTACTTAAGTGTCGAGAGATTTTTGTTTCTGTGAATTACGTTCTCAAAATTATCATGCGTGCGTATGTCGTGGAAAATTAGATTTATTTTTATTCATCATGCATTATTGTTGACATGCATGTATGTGACTTATTACAAAATGTGTTTTAAAAGAAATTTAAGATAATTTTGCAAGATTCTAAAATATATATCATAATATGAATATTGATTTATTTCATGAATGCATGTTCATTTTTTAAGCCGATGTTATAACTTTACATTAAAAACCGAAGCAACAAAAACTATCCTTAAAAATCATATTCATCCAAAATTTTGATTCGAGTTTCGAAATTGAAGGACTTACTTTAAAATTTGCCACCTTCAAAATGAATTAAAAACTTGGAAATTGTCCAGTTACGTACCGATTTTTCGCCATGAAGAAAATGAAAGGACAAAAAAAAAATTGTTTGAATTTTTATGTTCAAAAAAACAAAAAAAAAAAAACTTTGGAAATGCCTGATATTGGAAAGCATGTTCTACACTTCAGAAAAATTTTTTTTTCAAGAGCCTAATTTTGCTAGAAAATTTTTTCAAATTCCTCATTTCAGAAAAGTATTTTTTTTTCTAATCCTTAATGAAAGGGAAACTTAAAAAAAAGCTTAGACCGGACTATCTGTGTAAGAAAATTTTCAAATGTATTGACAATCCTATCTTTCACCACCAAAACTTCTTACACTGATTAAGATAAAATTTAATGGAAGAATTAATTGTATAAAATTTTTAGATATGTGAAAATTCTAAGAAAATTTTTTTTTATATATTAACTAAAATCGTATACTGATTTGAAAGAAAATTTCTATACAACAACAAATTTTGTCATTTTCTAAAATTATGAATCGTTTAAAACAAAAAATGTTTCAATAAAGAAACAATATTGAAATTTAAATCCAGACTAACACAATACTTCCATACACTTTCAAACTTTTCAACTTTCAAACTTTAGAAAATTTTGAAATAAAAGAAAATTGTTCAGAGGTTTAAAAATTATAAAAAAATGCCTTGAACTATAACAGCTATCAAAACTGCCAAAAACTTCTTAAATAACTGTCAACAATGCCGAAGCATTTCCCCCACAATGTTAAAACTGCCAAACTCGAACAAACACTTTAATACTTGAGACTGCCAAACTGTCAACAAGATTGCAGACATTCCAAAATCATCCAAGCAATTGCATACTGTCAGAATTTTCAAAACTGTCAAAACTGCCAAAAAGTGTTAGATCTGTAGGAATCCACAAAATTGTTAAAAGTAATAGAAAACTATCAAAGACGTCAGAACTATCATAAACTGTTGGACCTTCTAGTATTGTTTCAATTAATCAAATTGTCAAAACTCTTTTTATGTAAAAAAGTCATCAATATCATCAAAATATAGCTCGAAACTATCAAAACTGTTCGAAAAATGTTGAATCTACTAAAACATGTAAATTTATCATAAATGAATTTAAAATTAAAAATTCGAAACACTGCCAAATCTGCCAGAACTTTCATAAACTGTCAAATTACTGACATCTCTAAAAGTTTGAAAAACTTGTGAAGATCTCAAACTTTCAATTCTGAAAATAATAATAATAACAAAAAGTTAGTCGGGAGAATGAATCCTAACTTACGATATTTTCAATCCTGACTAAGTAATTTCAACCAGTCACAACACATAGTGGAAAATCCTACAAGATTAAAATCATTCAATTTTGTGATCTAAAATAAAATAAAAGTTTCCTGAGAATCTTGTATGATGAAATTTATAAGAATCAAATAAGAACCAGACTTTTGAAAAAACATTTTTTTATTCATATTTATCCAAAAAAATTGAATTATAATATCATCACAGTTTCAAACAGTTTTTACATATTTCTAAACTTTTCCTTTTCAACGAATTCACATATTTTACAATTTAAAAAAAAAACAATTAACTTCGGAAGTTGAAGATTAAAATTTTATAATACTTTGAAAATTATTAAAACATTAAAAAATTTTATACTTCACACTGACTAATCAAAAATATTTTAAATTATCGATATAAAACAGAACATTCTTTAGATCGCAAGAACTGTCACATACATTTATCATAACTTTGAAAAATCTAAAAACAAGAAACCTTTACACTTTTTCACTTTTAAAAATAATCGATTTAAAATAGAAATTTCTTCAAATTGCAAAAACTATTACCTATATTAACCACAATTTTGAAAAATCTAAAAAAATGAAAAGCTTACACAAAGCAAGAAATTGCAGTTTTACATGAATTTCGTTGTCTCCCAGTTCTCAATGACTCAGAAATCTCGCCCAAAAAAAATTTTCTCCCGCGATCCCTCTCCCTCAACGAGCCCTCATGAACCCTGGATTCCAAGATCAAATCTTTTGAAATAGTCGATATCGAATAGAAATTTCTTCATATTATATATCTCAAAAACTATTAATTGATTATAATTTCTAAAATTTATTAGCAATAAAACTTTTACACAAAGCAAGAAATTGCAGTTTCACATGAATTTTCATGTCTCTGAGTTCTCAATCACTCAGAAATCACCCCCCTCCCCCCTCCCAAAAAAACTCTCTCCCGCCATCCCTCTCCCTCAACGGACCCTCACAAGCCCTGGATTCCAAAGTCACACCTTTTAAAATAATCGATATGAAACCTAAAATTCTTGAGATCTCAAAAACTATTACATACATCAACAATAATTTTCAAAAAATTTTCAAATGAAACCCTTACACAAGTCAAGAAATTGTAGTTTCACATGAATTTCCTTGTCTCCGAGTTCTCAATCACTCAGAAATCCCCCCCAAAAAAAACTCTCACCCGCGATCCCTCTCCTTCAATGGGCCCTCACGAGCCCTGGATTCCAAAGTCGCGCCGTCTCTCTCGCGCAACCTACATTCGCCCTGGAGCCCTCGCCTTCCAACCTTCCCCGGCGCTTTCCGGAGCTCGGTCGTCACCGTTGCGCACGTGGCACGCTGGATATGGCACGATCAATATAGGGAAACCAGGAAGCGGTAGCTCGCGGGGCGTCAACGGCAACCCCGAGCACCCCCTCCCCCGCGGACCCCCTCAATGGTGGTAGTGCAAGCTCCACCCCGTGCACGAGCGTGCTCCCCAGTTTTCTTCCCTTTCGGCGCCACGTCCCTTGCATCGCTCTATTTTCTTGCTCTCCCGGCGATTAAGAGCGCGTTTCTGGCCAAGTGACCGGAGGAGTTCGAGGAGTGTAGGGTGACACCGTTATCTGATAGTTTGTCTCGCATTTTTTTTTCTTTCCTGCTTCTCTTCTCGTGCATGGATATGAGGGATGAACGATGACATTCACGTTTACTCGGTTGATAGATTGATCCAGTTGGGAACGCGAAAGTGGGAAAGGTGGAAAAGTGCTGCAGACGAGGATGTGAGTTTACCGGTCAGAAAAAAATCGGTAAGGTCATTAACAGTCACATTTCAAAAATCTTTCATCTCATTTTACCGGTCATGACCGAGTTTCGATGAAAAAATGCGACTAAACGTGATTGTAAATCGTTTCATTTAGTTAATGAAAATTTCTAAGTGGGTTTTCCAATTTTCGATAATAAACACATAAGTGAGTTACAAATATCTAAAAGCTAATAATGGTTTTTACAATATTTTTAACAATTACGACTGTTTTAATTTGCTATTTTTTGAACGAATTTTCGAATTTCTCGGCTTTTTAAATAATTTTCGAAATTTCACACACCTCAATAGTTTTTACAGTTTGACAGGTCATATCTGTTGAACGTGTTGATTAATTTTACGCTGCGAAAACAGTCAAATCGTTAACATTGAAAATTCATTATCAGAAATGTCAAAGATGATGAAAACCTATTACTTTTCCTTTATTCACGTTATCGAACATAATCAATTTGCAAATGTCGCACTTGCGATAACGCCATCTTCCAAAATATTGTTTTCTTTGCTTTTAAAAATTAAATACAGTTGCTACATTTTAAAATACATCACGTAAACATTACATACAGGATTATAATAATTATGTTTTTATTTTTATATTTCTGGGCTTCCTGACATACATCATTTCGAAAACATTAAATAATAAGTGAGCATATATACATTTTTATACTCTGAAATTTTTTAATTACATTTACAAATTTTGATAAACAGTACATCAATCATACATTAACGAAGTTAAAATAGTTTTGAAAGTTATCATATTTCTCAAATTTAAAAAGAACTCTATAGGTAATATACTCTCTTAATCTTAAAAAGTCAAGTTTTACTATTTCATAGTCGTATTTGACTAATACGCCTAACGAAAAAAAGGTTATCAGTAAATAGTCAAGAAACATTCACTACCGAAAATAGTGAAATTCCATGAATCGAAATAATCAATTTTTACGATTTTATGATCGAATTTTACTAATTTGCCTAGTGGAAAAACGGTTACCAGTAAAAGGTGAAAATTCAATACCTCAATTAGTGAACAAGCATTTATAACTGAAAACAATTGAACTTCATACATTGAATTAGTTTCAATTCAATTATATATATTTCAGTTACTCATGTGAGATCCATGTACAATTCAGCAGTAAGAAATTATGACTAACTAAATAATATAATTGTATAGCTAACGAATATTGCAAATAACTATTCATATAAACATTTACTGAAAACAACTGTATGTTTAGAGTCAAAAAATGAAGAAAGTAATTTTTCACTCCATTTTCAACTAATCCATTGTAACTGGACTGATTGATTGAATTTTAAAAATATGACCAATATGAATAACACAATTTTCATCATGTAAAAAACCATTTTCCTTAGAAGTCGATTGTGTATTTTGTTTTGTGTGTGCAAATCAAAATTATAGCTCTCCTTCAAATATACGAGAAAATAGTTGCAACAATCGATGAAAAATCTGCATTGCGTCCTCAGTGATTAGATTTATATAAAAAATGGCGAAATTCTTTAAAAAATCAGAAGTTTTTTGTGAGAATTCCTTTTTTTATGAAGTCGACCTTATAAAATTCTTATAAAAAAAATTTTCTTTTGAAAATTATCAAAATATTATAAAACTCAGTTTATACTGATGAATATTATCATTATTAATTATAAAAACCTTTTAAAAACCAGTAACACTTTTATAAAAAATTGCAAAATCTTATAAAAAATGAATCTAATGAAATATTGTGTATATTGAATTTTAATAGAAAATGTTCGACAAAATCTTATGATAAAAACCGTATTAAAAGAATATTAACATGGAAAACGAAGAACAAAGGAAACTCTGAAAATGTAGTGGTCAACAAAAATTAAAAAAAACAAATAACCTGAAAAATTTAAGAAGAATTTTTTTTGGAATAACTGTTTGAATAGAAAAATTTCTAATAAAACAAATTTTTTTATAAATTTTACAAAGAAAAAATGTTTTATAGAAAAATTATTTTATAAAAATTTTTACAGGAAATAGAATTTCATAAGAAAAACTTTTCTTATAAGTTTTTGATAAGGTTACTGTTTCAAAAAAATTTTTCTTATAAGAATTTGATAAGGTTGATCTTATACGAATTTTTCTAATGTTTTTATAATAATCAAAATCACTAGGGGTACAAATCAGCAACACAAGCAAGTATTTGTATTATTCACAAGTATTTTTCAACTACTTATTTGATAAGTATATAATTAAATTATCATGATATGATTATTATAAATAATTGCATTCAAAGAAGCATATATCAATTTTAGGTTGCTTATTACAAGTTGATATAATTCTAAACAAAGATATTTTTTTTCAAGAGTGTAAACAATCATAATATGCACAATGGACCGCTGCACAAAAATCTGTATGCACAATAAATATTTGCACAATATTAACAATGCACAAAAAATTTATGCATAATTGATACCATCCAGTTTTTAATAACATCAGCACGTGAAAGTAAAACCATTTTTGAAAATTGCCAAATCCATTCTTACCGGATTTATTGGCCTTTTTTCCATTCATTCACTGGCTATTTCTACCAAAGCTCCGAGGCTCATTGGCCTACTCGAGCGCCATTGGCAATCGCGTCCGAAGATGCCAGTGCAATTTCCAGCCCCGAGGTACTTCCGACGCTCGAAACTCGAGCGCCGTAGGGGTCCTCTTCGGCTTTGAAATCGTCCTTGATGGGGAATGCGAGAGAAATTGATTTATTGTGGAGAAGAATTACCGATTGTAACGAGATGGTTAATAAACATTCTGTGACAGGTCGTGCTTTGTTCATCATTTAATTACAGTTACAGGCATGCTCAATATTGAATAATGACCACAGACAAAGGCATTTCTATAATGATACAAACGCTAATGATTTCCATTATTTACTCTCTCATGTCAGTTTTAATAAGTCGAATTTGACTGATTTGCCTAGCAAAGAAGACGTTACTAGCAAATAGCTCGGTTTCACTTTTGGAATTTGTCAGAATTTAGACAGAAGCAAATAGTCAATATCGACTGATCGAATTAGTAGATATTTTGACTGTGAGTTAGGTAATTGAAGTCAATTTGTAAGTTGAAATTCTCACCATGAAATTTAATTTCGACAGATTAATGTATGGAAACATTTATTTAGAAAAAGTCAAAATTTATTGACAGAATTTGAAATTGACAAAAAAATTAGTGAAACCGTTGACTTGTTGAATGTGAGTCTATATGCACTAGTCAATATAGTTCAATTAAAAAATAAATAGTCGATTCCTTGAAAATTGCTATTTTAAAACTTGAATGTCAGAAAGGTTGAAATATTTATTTGGTAAGAGGATAGTCTTTTGAACAAATTTTTTTCAAAATTATTTTTCCTCAAATTATGTTTCCCATAAGTTCTTTTTCTCCCAAACTTTTTTCCCAATCAGGCGTCAGTTCAAAAAAATGTCTCTTCGAAATGAAGCTCTTCCATAAAAAGTTTTTCTAAAATATGAAACATGTATAACAGTGTCAGGAAATTTCCAAAGATTTTTTTTAATAGCATAATACCAAAAGTTATTGTGTGAATTGTCAGTTTTTCCATGACGAAAAATTGATATGAAATTGATCAATATTTTAGTTTGTTTTTTTCATTTTATGTGTGAAATTCTTCAGATTCTGCTTGGATTTACAAACTTACATCGAAATTTATATGATTAGATTAGATAAATTGAGTCACAATATACGAATCTAAATAAACACACTGGATAATAATTAGATAAATGAAACTATTGACTATGATATTACTTCGATATGAATATCTTCCATTGAACAGCGTGATATTTTATTATTCTCGAGACTCATGCTATTATGAAAATAATCTCGTATTTATATGGATTGAACTTTCTACAATTTGATGCTATAAAAAAAAATTAGTATTTTCATGATTTTTTATGTATTGAATTGATAGTACTTCAAGTATTGTTACTTTTTTTTAATATTGATAAAATTGAAAAGGATTTTCTAGTATTTTGACAGATTTTTTGAACCCATACAGATCTTTGTTATTTTGTCGATAACTTATATAGATTTTCAAGAAGTCGATTCTCCGAAATTGAAAATGTAGTGAATTTCCACTATATTAATTTTTTCAAATTGAGTTTTTTTGCAAAGTTCTAGTACTTTTAGTATTTTCTGAATTTTTTCTAGTATTTATATCATTTAAAACTTTTTGATGGTGTATATATTCAATTCGAAATAAATTTTCAAAATATAACCTTGTAAGTATCCTACATATTGAGTATTTTTTATGATTTACAAAAAAACTTTATTTGCAAAGACTCATTGTATTCAATAAACTACTTGTAATTAAATGTCCTTCAGTATGTTATAATGCTTTTTTTACAAAAATCTTCATTATTTCTAATGGAAATATACTTTGGTTTTTTGAATCTGATGCTCTAGAAATTCAAGTTTCATTGATTTTTAGTATTTCATGAAAAGGAGTTTTTAGCCGATCATAAATTATTAATCCTACATTCAAGCGCAATTTTTAATGTGCTCTGCAATAAGTCAATATAACTCACTCTTCCAAAGTAAATTTTTCACCTAGTCTGTCATCTTATCTTCTTAAATTGAAATTCCATTAGAGTTTATTCTAGAGTAAATATTATAAGATTGAAAGTTCAGTATTCATCTAAAACTTGAAATAAAACTTTACAGGAGGTGCTTTTTCTTGTAGGATTTAAGGGGTTTACTCGCGATAACTTTGTTCAAGGAAGAATTAACGATGGATTGTAATTATGATGGAAAGTTCGTTAGGGCGAAAATGAATTTAGACTCCAATAACAACTATGTAAACTCTCAATTTTGTAAATAAAAAGGAAGTAAATAACAGGATGAAGGTGCTAGGTTAATTAATACAGTTAGAAACTATTTCAGATAAGGAATACTCATATCTTTCTTTCTTCGTACATGAAAAAATTCATAAAAATTAGAATAATGTATTCGCGTTTCAAGAATGAGAAAAATTATCGATTATATCTGAAATACAATAATATTATTATTGCTAGAGATTTTGCAAAAAATTTTCTTAAAAGGAAAGGTAAACTCAAATGTCATAAAAAAGAATACAAGAATACAGGCATATTTCAATCAAAACTCACGAATGACTGTTTATTCCACCATTATAATATTCATGATTTGCGTCGCTCAAGCTTACATTTTTTGAAACATTACCTATTTTTAAATTAAAAGCCTCATTTCTAATATCTTACAAGAACTTATATTTTACTTATTTTTACCACTTTGAAGATTATCTCGAATCTTAATAATTTCTTAATTTTTATTAATATTTGTAGAATACAATTTTCAAGGATTCAAATTTTTAACAATTTTTGTATTACCATTTAGTTTCGAGCATATTATACAGGTATTTACAGTGAATTACAGTATTTCATAGACTGCTATTATTTGATGTATTTTTCAGATTCATTTAATTTTTTAAATTAAAAAAATATTCTCAGATTAAAGTATATTTCAAATTTAAATTGTTTTGCATCAACTGTAATCACTAGCGCAAACGTTAACAAATGTTTCTTTTTGTAAAACATGTACACTCGTTAATTATATAAATAAATACAAAAACGAAATTCAGTGAATCTTAAATAAACGTTTAATTATTACCATCTCAATATTAAGGGAAAAATAAGTCTGCTTCTCAAATACTACAGTGATTCTCTAACTATTCCTTTCCCGTTATATAGTTAGAACTCAAAAATATAACTTGTTTTACACCATCAAAACAAAAAAAGAAATCTTTTTTCTTTTCATCAATCCCGAGCTCAATTTACCCATGTCACAGCTCTCTGGTCACAGAAAATACCCTTGCCCTTCTTTCCATTCAAGCGCACCGTGCCCGGGCATAATGCGCGCTTTTTTCATCGACGCAGAATTTTTTAATGGCAGAGAAAACAAATGAAAAAGACTGAAAACCGGCGCCGTGAAACAAACAAGCGCCTGCAAACAAAACACCAAGTATGAAAAACGTAGGAGGGCTCTTTCGTTTCCTCCTCGCACTTTGGCGCTGTTTCGTCACGGAGCTTGGTTAATCCTCCGAGGACATTGTCGCGAACGCGCTACTTCCCCAAACTTACTCGGCTCTGATCCAATTACTTTGGGTAAATGTCAAAACGCCCGGAATCTCTTGGGTTACGAATGGAGTCCGGGTTATATTTGCGATTTCCACCGCGATTTTTCGCGCGGAAAATGGAGATTGGGCGAGAGAGAAATTCCGTCGATACTTGAGACAATCGTGGATTGTTGGAAATGTATAATTACGCCGCCATTTTGAATTCATAGGGATAAAAAAGGAATTTTGAATAACACTGTGCGACAAATTTCGGGTTTTTCATTTGCACTGGGAAAATTTTCGCAAAAATGTGGTCCTGGTAGACTAACCCTAGCGAGTTTTTTCAAAGTTGGCTCAAATAAGCGAGTTGTAAACAATTTTAATTGTTAATAAATATAAGATCTAAAATTCATCCAATTTCAAAAATTCAAAATAGTATTAGGGGGTTTTCGAATATGGTGAATTAATTTTTTCAATCAATTTTATGCTGTTCAATATATTTTAGAAAAGCGCAAATTCAATGGAAAATTAGAGAGATTTGAATAATCGCTTTTTCGACGTGCACATTCGAGATAAGAGATTAGGCTTGAGTGACGGAATGTTGGTTCGGCCAGGTACAGTCCGGGATAAAAACTCTCTCTATCCTTGCTATGAATTTTGGGATTTCTTTATTTCATATGTACAAACATTTTCATCGATTCAGATTGTAAGCCAGTTACAAATTGTTCCGGACTGTACCTGGCCG
>JAPYZL010017773.1:0-11619 GCA_030522825.1 Platygaster orseoliae
GAAGGTCCACGACTATTTCTTCAGCTAACTTGTGGAATTCCACTAATTCGATGGTAAATCACTCACCTACCAATCGAATTAATAAAATTTTCCGATATTATCTACTGGTCAGGATATCTGGCTTTCACCCAGAAGGTCCTGTTTCGATTCCCGGTATTGGAACTATACTATAATAAACTACATCGTTCACTAATTAGTAAAAATTTCACTAATTTAAACCGAGAGACCAAATTGTAATACGCGTCTGCAGGACAGTAGCCCTGTACACGAAAGGAGAAATTGCATCCCGACGACGATTCACCGTGCACTCGCGGATGTGGAGAGTCTTGAAGTGAATTCCGGTAATAGCAGATGATCAATAAACTCGATAGCGAGCTTTCGAGCCGCTAGACAAGCCCGGCAAAAGCAGTCTCTTCGAATTTACTTCCTCGACGTTTTCGATCCCGGGGAATGCCTCCGCTTTCTCGTTTCATCAAAGAAAGATAGGTACAAGCCCTTCGACGGCTTGTCAAGGCAGCCATAAATCGAGGACATCGAGGTACGAGCCAACGAAGGGTGACGGGATGAAAAGAAACGGGAAGTGGATGAAGAGCCAACTGGCTTCAAGAAAACTTGCGGACGTTTTGTTTTGTTCGGTTGGATTGAGATCGGACTGCAGTGGAATATTTCAGGCATTTTTGTTTGGAAAGATATCCTTTCCTTCAGCATCTGGAATATTTTTTGTTTATCTCATTACAATTATTTTAATTGTCATGAGATAATCAATTTTTGCTTTGCTCAATTTCAATCAATTTCAATCCAGCCCTTAAAAAACGTGCGAATGCATAAAAACCAAACCTGGCCAAGTCAATTACCACCGCGGAAGCGGAGGAGGAACCTTTAATCATGGCGAAATTGCTTCGGTCCCTTTGACAAGCGAATTAATCCAAAAGAAGGAGACCCTTATCGGGCCAGGAAAGAGAGATCGCGATTGCACTTGAAACTGCAACAAAGCAAAAAACGAAAAAGAGCGGATTGACAATGCACAAAGAGACTCGATCGGCTCATGACATTGAGATCCGAATACGTCAGGGCGCACCGGATGATTTTGTTTCGTTTCCTTTGGTTTTTCGGCACAGCCCAACGTGCCTTCGAGAACAGAAGTCTGCGATTCGCAAGAGACTTAATCAAATTAAATAAGACAATGCGCAAACCACTCGCTGCTCTCAGCCAAGTTACCTTTCCTATTGTTCGGGCAATCTTCGATCCTACAGGTTTTTTTTCAACAGTAGCGCCGTTCTCTTTTATTTTCACCCCTCACACAAGTTTTGCAATCTTTTTTTCCCTTAAATTCCCATAATTCATAACCAAATTACCCAAACTTTTTCACGATATTCCAAAAAGAAGTGAGATAAATTTTCCACTTTGAAATTCGTGGTCGCCATCACGACCGAATCGAGTTAAAACTTCTCGAATTGCCATTAGTCGGCGTGGAATAAAGCGGGCGTCGGATTTCCATAATTATTCGCGGGATTAAAAGCCGCGTTGGGGTGGTGTGTTTAGATCGAATTCGAGCGAATCAGGATCCGAATGTCCCGATAAACGGAACCGTTTACTTTCATCTTACAGGGATCAGTGAGGCCAGTGTTCAACTGCAGTTGCCAAAGCAATCGGACCTCGTTAGTGCCGGGAGCGAAGTGGAGCTTCGATGTCACGTGGACGGCTCCGGAGACTTGAAATACGAGTGGTTCAAGTTAGTATAATCTTCGTAAGGCTTCGTAAGGGTTCTTTTGATTTACCATCCAAACTAATTAATTCCAAGACAATCGATACCAGGGAAACTGGGGAAACCAAAAATTTTAGTTTGTCATAATCAAAGTGTAATAATGTATGAACTTTGAATGAAAATGAATTTGAAGTAATAAAAATATCAGGCACTTGATCGAAATAGCTATATCTCTTGAATTAACCAGAATAATTTGAAAAGTATGTGACGTTACGTAGAACAACGTCAACCATTCACAATTTTTTTGGTTGCAATTTTAAGAAGTTTTTTGACATAATGATGTTCTAAAGAAAAATTTTTTTTTCAATACGTCCACTAATCAAATTTAATTAACTTGGATTAACTTTAGATTATAATTTAAATATTATAAACTACTGTTTGAAATTATTTGTTTGAAGATGTTCGGAATTTTTAGGTTATGTTATAAAGTATATTATTCGAACCTAAAAAAATCTTGTTGATTGTTTTTGCAATCTTGTTTTGTACGTTTTTGTAAATCGAAATCGCAGAATCCATCATCGATTTCGTCCATATTTTTTCCTTGTTCCCAATTCGCTCGCACCAATAAAAGTTTTCACGCTTTTATTGGATCGAAGGAATCGCAGGAACGTTCGATTTGAAGAGAAATAAAAGCGGATAACTTTTGCCCATGAATCTTTCATTTCCTTCCGAGATATCGCATTCGAGCGGAATCGTCGACGTGATTTCCAGGATTTCAGAAGCTGAGGATATGTCACGTTGATCGATTTCAGCGTGGTTTATGAAAACGCGATGGTACATGAGATAAATTTTTCGTTGCTTCGAGTCGAAGTTGATTTTTGCTAAGAAAACAACTGATTCAGATTTTTCTCTGAAACTGATAATGAAGATATATGAAATCTTTTATTATTTGATGTTTAAATACACTCACAACCCAAATTACTCAAAAATCACAAAACCCGGCTAGATTCCGACCGCCGCAAAGACGTGACCATATTTTTTTTTTCCTTAGGAACACCGAAACCATATTAATGAACAGCAGAGTCGAAGCAAAAAGGAACAAACTACACATCCACAAAGCCAGTCCTGAAGACAACGGCGTTTACACTTGTCTCGCTCGCAACGAGGCCGGATCTTCTCCCATGATCGGGAGTTTTGCGCTTATCATCCCAGGAAATGAGACTGCGACGATAGTGAAGGTGCCGCAAAATGTGATCGCGAAACGCGGCGAACCGGCCGTGTTCAATTGCGCCTTCGAGAAGGCCGACGCGGTGCAATGGTACTTCAAGGAGGCCGGGCCTCTCGAGTCAGACGAAGAAAAGACCGTCTTCGAGAACGGCACTCTTCACATCCGAGCCGCCGAACACAGGGACCAAGGCGTTTACTCTTGCCATGGGATACGAGGCGACACCGCACAAGTTTACACCGCTGAGTTGCAGATTGCATGTGAGATATCACTGACAGTTTTATAATAATCAGGAATTATTTATCAGTTATTTATGTATTCCTAATATCTGCAACTTAGATATGCGAAACCTGTCAATGGCGTCGTTCGAACAGCCTTCGAACCAACTGGTCATAGTACAGCCCAATTTATACGCCGTGGTTGGCAAGGATCAAGAACTTCAGATAAGTTGTTTGGTACCGTCTGGACTGCCGACGCCTAAGGTGTACTGGAGGAACACCGAAGGTCACATTGTAAGTGACTCGGGCTCGGTGAGGGTTCAAGACAATACCCTCATTATTTCCAAGGCGCGAATCGATCAAGACGAGGGCAATTACACCTGCGTTGCTGAGAACCTCGCTGGTGAAACCGACATGTCCGTTCAAGTGATCGTCACAGGTGAGTTGAATCTAAAAACAAAAATAACCGGGAAAAAAAATCAATTGAATCTGTCAGTAATGATTTGACTGAAAAATCTGTTGCAAATCAGTCGAAATTCCACAGCTCTATAAACAAAAAACCTCCCACAATATCTCCGAAATTCCGAACGGCTTACAATAAAATTCCAGTCGCCCCGACACTCACGCACTCGCCCCAATCGCGAACCGTGGAAGAGGACTCGCAAACGACCCTGAGCTGCGGTTACACCGGGAAATTTTCGCCCTCGGTGACGCACGTGAGGTGGCTCAAAGACAAGGAAGCCCTCAAAGAAGGCGGCCCCACGCGCCATCACGTGACCAACGACCACGGAAACGTGACCCTGCACTTCACCAAAGTCGAGCTCTCTGACAGGGGCGCCTACTCTTGCGAAATTTTCACCAAGGGTTTCCCCTCGATTTTCTCCGCCCAGGCGAATTTGACCGTCCGGGAAAAGCTCAAGTTCGCCCCGGCGCCGGTAAGCAAACGCCTCGAGCTCGCCTCCAACGCAAAGATATCCTGCAAAGCTCAAGGCACCACGAGCCCCACGGTCAAATGGACCAAGGAACAGGTCAAAGGTGAACTGCCGAAACACGTGCAGGACGTGAACGGCACGTTACATTTCAACGGAGTCACGGAGCACGACAAAGGACGTTACACCTGCACCGCCAGCAACGCCCAAGGCTCCATCAATCACACCATTAACGTCGACGTTGTCAGTAAGTAATTGAAAGTGTCAGGGGTTCCATTTATCAAGGGCTTTATCGGCTTTAACGCCATTATTACAAGTAATGGACGAATAAGCTGTGAGTTTGTTCAATCAAATGAAATCAAAAACAGAATAAATTTTTTTTATAGATACTAGAACTCACAAAAAGTAAAAAGTTTGTACGAAAAATAGAATCCTTCTAAATTTTCTTACCAAAAAACTCTTCAGGATTCCCGAACTTGATCAATTATATTTAAGTGTTTAATTAAATCAAGTTAAATAAGACAACTGTTATTAATACATACAAAAAAAAATTAACATTTCTTAAAACCCATAGTTACATAATTTAGTTATAATTCTTTTCGTAAAATCATTTTGTTGAGCCTTCGATCTTTTTATAAATTTATCTCCAAGAAATAATTCATTGGTTCACATTCCTACCACACTCTTCTTTTCACTGATTTCTCAGTGCCATTTCAAATTCAACTTTTTTCAACCTGCGTAGTCGATATATGTTTTGTGATATGCCATTTGAACTTTATCTAGTCTCGCCAAAGTTCACGATACAACCGCAAAACCCGACCGAAGCGGTCGAGGGATTTCCGGTGATGTTGCATTGCGCCGCCGAGGGTGATCCCAAGCCGAACATTCACTGGGACAAAGATTCTCGTATGAACAATTTCAACAATCCGCGATTCGAGCTTCTTTCCAACGGAAGTCTCTACATCAAAGAGGTTTACCTGAGTGATCAAGGAAAATACGGCTGCACCGCAGGAAACAGCGGTGGTTTCAAGAGACAAGAGATTCAGCTCGATGTGAAAGGTAACAATTATTGAAAAGGTCACTTTTCCACATGCAAAACTGGCATAATACATAAAATATCCATGTAATTTCAGCCATCGATAACTACCGATTGGACATGGATTTGGACAATACTGACGATGGCTCAATGATGACGAAAACCGTGACTATAACACTCAGCGCTGCTGCAGCGTATATGTTCCTCGTCGTGGGACTCATGTTGTATTGTCGTTATCGACGTCGTCGAAGAAAGCAACGCTACTTGCAGGAACAAGGCGAAGGTAAAAGAACATAAATTCCAAAAACATGCAACATTTTCTTAAAATTTCGATTTCTTCGTCACAGAAAAATTGGAAAACGGCGAGGTCCAGGAAGAACAAACCGAACTCAAGGAAACCAACTTGAAACTGAATTCCACGAAAAGGAAAGAGCATCGAGAATCGCACAAAAGCGACAGTGCTGACACAGCTCAAAGCCAGGGTAGCAATCATTCGAAGAAATCCAAATCTGGCTACGACAAACTCGCGGTTCCGCGTACGTGTTTGCGTGAACTGAAGCCTTTGGGACGTGGTGAATACGGTGACGTTTTCGCGTCCAAGTTCCAAATCGACGGCGAAAAAGAGTCGTTGGTTATGGTGAAAAGTCTGACCAAAACCAAGGACGAGTATTCCTTGCAAGAGTTCAAGAGGCATTTGGACTTGCTGCACAAGCTCAACCATGAGAACGTGGCTCGACTCATTGGACTTTGCCGTGACGAAGAGCCCGATTACATGATCATCGAGTACACGGATTGGGGAGATTTGAAAAAGTTCCTTCTTGCTTCGCGGAAAGAGAATACGGAAAAGGTGGGTTAGGTTGATAGGTGATGTATAGAACTAGCATACTGAGAAAACCAGTTTTCCAATTGAAAAACAACTTCAAGTCCTCATTCCAATGTATTCCCTCAACAGACGACTTCGAGTCCTAACCACGAAACGAAGAAACGCCCGCCCCAGCTGTCGGTCGCCCAAATAATCTCCCTAGCGAATCAAGCCGCCCGCGGACTCAAGCACCTAGCCGATCACCGCCTCGTGCACAAGGACGTGGCGGCTCGGAATTGCCTCATATCGAGCGACCTTAGCCTCAAAATTTCCCTCCTCTGCATGAGCAAAGAACCTTATCAACAAGAATACGCCAAGCAGCGCAATCAGGTTATTCCCCTGCGATGGCTTCCCTACGAGGTCGTTTTCGAAGACGAGTACTCGACCAAAAGCGACGTCTACTCCTACGCGTGCTTGCTCTGGGAGATATTCCACCAGGGCGAAATGCCGTTCATCAAAATGAACGACGACACGGTTCTGGCTCAAATCAAGGCCAAAACCCTAACCTGGAAACCCCACAAAGCCGCGCCGCCGGGCCTGCAAGAGCTCCAAACGCTCTGCTGGTCTATCGATCCGCGCGAAAGACCGACTTTCGATGACGTCGTCACGAAAATCGGCCAACTCGTCGTCGACAGTTGTCTCTGAAGCTTCTACAACAATTCCCACGTGGTGTCAGAGAGGTTATGTTTCACCGAAACGGGAGGTTTGTTGTACCGTTGCCGGTCATTCTTCCGAATACCGTTTTCCAAAACTAATTTTCTGAAAACTATAAATCAAAAGACACCTGTCATTATATACGATTTTTGGAAAACACGTCAAATAAATACTTTCGGAAAATCGACCGGGAATCTTGTTGTACTGATTCTGTAGTTTTTGGCTTTGATGAGTTGCAATCCGAGGCGAAGCTGAGGAATATGTGTGGAAGAAACTTATCATAGAAAATTTTTTTCTATGCGACCCTCCAACGATAAAACAGCAATAAAAACTGCGTGAAACTCGTGAAACATATAAGTAAGATCGCGGAAATCAACCGACTACATTTTGAATATACGCACTTTCCCGGTACAATTGTAAAGCTGTGAAAGATGGCGTAAATTTTTACTTTTTAATTATTTGTAAGCTAGAGTAAGCGACGCATGACGTGTGAGGTTATATATATTATATATATATCAGACTATATAGTAACGTTAGACTGAAAATATTATAAATATATTATACATTACCTATACACGATTCCAACGAACGAATCGCGTTTTTGAACGCGATTTCCGATTGCCGGTAATCACTGCCATTTTAGATGTAATTCGCGGAGGTGAACGAGATTTTAGGTTATTCGAGGATTAAAATTATGTGATTAGTGTGTTTGTGACTGAGCTTTCATATTGTATTGGTGTTTTTTTATTTTAAAAATGAATGTTTCACGATTTTTTTCCAGTTTTTCATTGATAAGTTATTTGTTTGAAAGTTTGAAATGAAAATGAAAGGAAAAATCACCATTAATCGTTCCACAACACGTCAGATGGAAAATTTGAAATTTTAAAACGAAAACATTTTAGGGCTTTGCACGTTCAGTTCAGTTCAGTTTTCAAAATGACGGCTGCGACTAAATGTTGTAATCCGTTAAAAAAACCGAAGCACAAGTGTAAACATGAAAAATTAATTTCCATCACCACGGGTTGGAAACCGGCGAGAGCGAAAGCTCACGTTGGAAAAAAGTGTGCCCTACTTGCAAAAAACATATTTATTTGGACCATAAGGCAAGTAGAAATCAATGTACAACACGTGAGATGGAAAATTTGAAATTCATGGAAAATTTATTTCTACCATTCTTGAATACTGACCTCTACCTTCTTTTCCTTTTAAAATTTTCCAAACCAAAAACGTACTCTAAGATATTAATTTTATTAAATAGTCAAAACACATTATTATTATTATTATTATTATTATTATTATTATTATTATTATTATTATTATTATTATTATTATTATTATTATTATTATTATTATTATTATTATTATATTATTATTATTATTATTATTATTATTATTATTATTATTATTATACGTAGAAAATTCATTAATATTCGTGAAAATTTTCGCGTCCAGTAGTATATAAGTACGAAAAAATGACTGCTCTAAGTATATCGTATTCTAAATAATCTAAAGCAACGAATTTTCTTCGGTGATTCTCAAGAAACTAACAATTTTGTGTCTGACCAAGTAAATAAACGGATAATTAAGAGTGTGCGGAAATATGTAAAAAAATTTTATAAATTTGGATGAAATGTCACGAATTTTAAAAAGTTAGGTTGGGTTCAAAAATTTTGAACAATTAAAAAAAATAAATAAAAATTTTTCGTAATTCTGAAAATCTCAAAAACTTATCACAATATCATGCAAATGTTAAGGTGATTTTTACTGAAGGTGGAGCACAAGAATCTTAAATAGCTCCCGCATACTCTTAAAAAGTATTTATTTCGTTTAATTATTTGGTCGAAAAACGTGTGAAATGTTTTTTTAATAGATTTTAGTACCTATAAATATGTATAATATTGGCTACAGCCGTCTCAGTGCGAATGTCAAACGCGAAAGTATTAATAATTATCCTGTCGAGGCAAGAACGATGAAGAAATTAATTAATGCAACTTCTACGTAGCACAATTTCTTTAAAAATTTGGTGACTCTACAAAAATTGTTTATTGTATATTGTAAAATGGGAGTTTAATAATTTACTTTACTCTGGCTGAATCGCATCATTGAAGTTGATTTAAAAACTATAATCGATGTAGTAAAATTTTTCATGGTGATTTTGTCTGAAATGTTTTTTTAGTAGGATTTTATGAATATTTTTGACCATAGTTAAGGCGATTAGTCCGCTGCTAATGCGTGAGAAAGACGCATAGAACGGAAACTGAATTAGAGGAAGAGAAACGCGAAGATGGCGGCGCACCAATCGTCTTAAATTTTTTATTTCCATTTCACGAAAAATGATCGGTATTCTTCCAAGTAACCAATCGTATAAAAATAAGTGTTTTTCACACGAAACCGTGAAAAACATCGAGCTGTAAGTGATGAGATTAGTAATTTAAGGAAACGAAAGGCGAGTGACGAATTCGCCGTTTTCGTAACTGGACAAACGAGTGAAAAAATATAGACAGAGCTTCCACAGTATCTTGTAACGATGGAAATTTTCCGTTTTTATCTACCCAGTTATTATACAGATCAGTGAAAGTAACCAAACATTTTTTGTTCTCAAAATCACTATGTTTTAATTATGTCTAGTTTTATAGTGATAACATATTCTGTATGGTAAAAAAAGTACAGCGCAAGTAAATTTACGGGTCGAATAAGCTCGGTATGATTCTGACAGTTAATTTGCTTTGGTAAATTTAGGAAAAAGTAATTCGTAAGTTAGATAATTAGATTTATTTCGAATGTGAACATATATCGCTTTCGGTATATGAATAAATGAATATGTACAGTCAGAAAATTATCGTGTGCGTTGCGTGATATTGGATTATTTGCATGAGCTTGCAAATAATAGAGATTCGTAATTATATATATTATATACTCTGAGCATGAGCCTTTTTTCAGAACATAGCGAGAAACGTTCGAAAAAATTTACATTGTAAAAACGTGTTTGATTATTTATATTCCGAGCACTGGTGATCTGTTTAAAAATGTTTGTAGGATTCATCATTTAGTTTGAAGGTTGAGATTTTCATGACTCATGTTTTATGAATAAGGCACGTATTACATTTAAAAATGGGAAGTATAAAAAAACATTGTTAAAGGACTATCGCTCATATCATCGTTATAAATATAATAATGTCGAACAGCGAGCGTTTTTGCAACGAAAATTAATAACTATTAGCTCACGGTTTTATCTAGTCAACTCCATAATCAACGATACTTTTAACACTGGTATTGGTATGAATTATTTAGTACTCATTTATATTTCCTTCTGTATCCTACGATTTATTTGTCAGTCGTACTTTATTGTGAATATTTGTACTTTTTTATGAATGTATCGACATTTTTTTAGCGAAATTTTGGCGAATAAATAAATCACGAAAAACAAATTTCAGGTTTTTTTTTTCGTATGTTCGTATTTATTGTGGTAAATTCGATTTTTGTGATTCTCAAATCACTGAAATGAATATTTTCTTTTCGAAGATTTGGTATTTTTCAAAATTATCTAGCATCTATGAAACTTGAAGGATTTCCTGGTGTTAACGTAGATAGAAATAATAACACTGTTTATATTGTATCTCTGGAAATTTCTGGAAATCAGGTTTGTAGAGATAATTTTTCCATTTTAAAACGAAAACATTTTAGGGTTCAGTTCATTTCAGTTTTAGTTTTCAAAATGTCGGTCCCGGATCTCTGTTGCAATCCGCGAAACTTACGGAATCACGCGTTAGTAAAAAAAAAGATTTACATCGTGTAACCGATCTTTGGAAACCGGCGGCAGCGAATTTTCGTAATCGGGAGCTAGAAACAATTTTGGCGTAGCCGTACGTTTTTGCCCGAGCCGAAGGTGAGGGACAAAATAGGCAAAGCCAAAATTGACGATTATGCAGTGCATGCAAAACTTATTTATATCGTCAACATCAGGCAAGTAGCAATCCATGTAATATATGGTTAATAAAAAATTGTTTCATAAAGCTCAAAATAAAAAATACCAATTCTATATTTTTTAATACAGTTACCAAAGTTGAAACGAAAATTGAAAATTTTTTGCTCGTGATTTCATTGTTTGAATTCTTGAAAATCAAAGAGCTGTTTTAAAACTTGGGATAAAAAAAAGTATTTTTATATTATTTTTCCACAGTTATAAATAAAAATTGTAAATTTTTCAAAATAATCTCTTTTTCCCATTTCAATTGTTTGAATTCTTGGAGATTTATGAATCTTCGAAAAATTTCCTTTAATCAAAAACATCAAAAATTCTTTTACGAGGCTTAAGATAAAAAATACCTTTTTTACATTGTTAAATACATTTACTAAAGTTGATACGAAAATTGAAGATTTTTTCCTGTTTTTTTTTGTTTTCTAAAAAAAGTAAAATTTGGAGGATTCACAAAATTATGAAAAACTTAGAAAACCAATGTAAATTGAAGATAAATTCTGCAATTCATTTTTTATTTGTTGATAACTGAACTACAAAATAACAATAAATGTTTTAAATAAATTTTACATACTTCCAGCATTTTTTTATCTTTTTTTTTGAAAATACAGAATTTCGCAGACTGAACTTGAACAAAATTATTATTTTTATAATTTGTAGTTTACCAGATTTTGAAATATGCAGGGAGTCCAATTTTTGTAGAGAAATGTTTTTGACAGAAAATTATTAATTAATGATTGATCAATGATGGCAAATTTATGATTGGACTTACTGATTTATTTCATGATTCATTTGATTAAATAATTTACTTGATTTATTGTATATTTGGATTTCATTTTGATCTATTGTTTATTTTTGATTAATTCGATTAGATTAATGTATCATTGCTAATTACACTCTTATAAATCATCGGCGTATTGTTACAAGGTGTGAGCGAAAATGCGCTAAGTAAAATATTAGCCCGAACGCCCAATATGCCCAAGAGAGCAAAAACGAGACGCACAACGATGAGCG
>JAPYZL010017807.1:0-12327 GCA_030522825.1 Platygaster orseoliae
AAATAATGTTAAAACTCAAAACTTCTCATTAACTGTAGTCGGTAAATTGTTGTAAATCAGAAAATTTCCAGCACACCAATTCCTAAACTTATAAAACGTTATTATACTGCCATTCCCTCGACGCTTAGGCGTATATATATATACTCGCGAAGAACGGTTCGCGAAGAGCGGTTCGCGAGCCGTTCTCGGAGAGTGGTTCTCGAAGAGTGGTTCACGAAGAACGACTCGCGAGGAACGACTCTTGAATTTTTCGGTTCTTGCTCTCAAGCCCAAGTGATCGAGAACGAAAAGAAAAGTTCTCGTTCGCGAGGAGCGGCTCGCGACTTTCACGGTTCTTCCTCGCGAGCCCAAGTGATCGCGAATAAATCGAAAAGTTCTCGTTCTCGAGGAGCGGCTCGCGACTTTTAGGTTCTTGCTCGCGAGCCGAAGTGATCGCGAACGACAAGAAAAGTTCTCGTTCTTGTTCTTCGCGATCACGAACTTTTGAAGTTCTTCGCGGTTCGCTCTTCGCTGGTCGCGAACGGCTCTCATCCGCGAACCGTTCCCAAACCCTGATTAGTTCTAAAATTCTTGATCCAAAATTAGTAATTCCTAATAAATAATAAAAGTTATTTTCTTACAATAATATATTTAAATTATAACTTTATCGATTACTATTTGGGAATATTATGTTCTAATTTAGTTTTTTGTTTAAACAAAAGAATCAGTATTTGAAATTCATGGGATGTTTGTTTATTAGATTGTTTGTATTTTTCAGTGTGCACGTGGTGTTCGGCGAAGTCGTGTCGGGCCAGGAAGTGGTGAAACACATCGAGGGTTTGCCCGTGGATCGTATGTCTCGGCCTCTTCAGGATGCCAAGGTCGTCAATTGTGGGGAACTCGTCTTAAAAATGAAGGGAAAAGGTAAAATGAGCCGGAAACTCTTCTTTTTTCTAAAAATTAAATTCATCTATCCATGTTTGAAAAATAAATTTTTCCTCACAAAAATTTGTAGAATTGAAACAAAAATTATTAATTCAGTATAGCTTGTTTTGAAATGTATATCTAAAAATTTGATTTTTTGAAAGTAGTACATGAAAAATAGTAAAAATAGAAATTTCAGTCCTAAGTTGTATTTGTAATTTGATGAGTCTGATTTGAAAACAGCAATTGATTTATTTACTTATTTGAAAAAATATTTAAAAAGTTTATAGATTGAGGAAGTTAATTATTTATTCACATAATTTTTTATAATGCGGTTTTTCACATCTTGTTTTTATTACCCTTTTTTGTGTCACTCGAATTTCATTCTTAATAAATGTTTAAACTAAAATTTATTCAGTAATAAGAAATAATAATGACTTTTCATTGAAAACAACATATCCAGTATATTTATGTATTTCAACAGAATTTTATTTTTCAAACTGATGATTTTCAAAAATATTTCAATTTAAAATATAGCATGTTGAACATTAATGATTATTTTTTTTATAATTGATTGTTTCAGCAAAGAAAAAAGAAAAAAAAGTCAGCAGCGATGGAGAAATTTCAGATTCAAGCTCCAAAAGCAAGAAAAAGAAAAAGAGCAAAAAAAGGTAAACATTTCATAAATGCTTTAAACATAATTTGTCCAAATAAGCTGTATTTTTGTATAACTTTACTTTTTTACTAAAAGTTTTAAAATTAAAATTATCTTTCATGTAATGAGAGGATTCAATAAAAAAATTTTTTATTTTTAAATATTTTTTATAATATAATATATTTATTTATGTTTATCATATTATTTATTTTTAAATTTTATAAAAAGTTCAAAAATATAAAATATCTTATATGTAATAGGGGAACTCAAAAAAATGTTTTTTCTTTGGAAACTGGCTTAACAGTTCCTTTTTAGTGTAAAAATCGATTCCTTAATATTAATATTGAGATAGTCCACATCGCACTGTTCTGTTTTCCATAAGAAAAACATAGGAAAATTTTTTTTACACTCTGATTTTTACATATAACTTATATTACAGAAAATCATTTGACATATTTTTGTTGATAATTGAACGCTCTACAAAATAAATCTCATGATTTTTTGTGAAGTCTACTTGTTCAAAAGTTACTTGAGATCAATTCACCACAAATTGGACAGAATAAATGGTTTTATCGAAAAAGTGTTCCAAAAACTTTATATCCATTTTAAATATTTTCTTTGAATTTTTTTCAATAAGACTCATTAAACCAATATTTTAATATAAATAACCACAATTTTTTTATTTTTGAGAGAAAATTGCGTTAAGCCAAGTATTTCATTTTATTTGTTGTTTATTTTTCCAGTAATCTGGGTAAAAAAAGACCCCTTTTGTAGAGCGTAAAACTGTGGAATAATTTTTTAGGTAAAGACTAAAAGGCAGAAATAAAAATCAGAAAATGCAAAAAAAAAATTTCCCCACGTGGCTCTCAGGGACTTAAATTTTCACTGACATTTTTTTACAACAAAAAGTAACTTTTGAGCATGTTTGCTTAAAAGTAGAAAAAAAAAATTTTTTTCATCTAAGTGTATACAGCGTGAAATTTAATAACCGAAAATACCAAAAACCATAGATTTCTTATAACATTCTAAGACAACTTTTCCTTTACCACTTTTAACAAAACTCAAAATCAAAAAAGTTATTAAATTTTAAAATTGAACAAATAATTGTGCTCTTACAAGGGTTGGGGATAAAAACCATGGACCAAAATTTTTCTGAATTTTCTTCATATTTTTCTGACTCAAAAAGTCCTTTGCCACTTTTTGCATAACTTGAAATCAAAAAAGATATTCAAATTAGAAGTTTCAACCAGTCAAATTTCTCAAATTTCAAACTTGAATATCCTTTTTCATTTTGAGTTTTGTGAAAAGTTTGCAAAAGACTTCAACTCAGAAAAATATGAAGAAAATTCGGGTAAAGTTTAATCGGTGGTTTTTATCCCTATTTTTATTAAATTTCTAGCTTAAATAACTTTTTTGATTTTGAATTTTATAAAAAATCTTAGAAAAAAAAATTCTTAAACTGTTGCAAGGTATCTGTCGTTTTTTTTGTATATGAGAATTTGGGACACCCTGTATTTTTATTTTCCTTTGTTAATGCATGTATTTGTTCATACATACATTGTTTACAGTAAGAAGAAAAGCAGGCATGACTCGCGTCGCAGGAGCTACAGTGGGAACGAGGGAATTCGTGAAAATGAGGAGGAAAATGAGGAAAATTGCGGAGGTTCTCATCCTCTTGTTTCTGTCACGAAAATTGACCCCGACGAAATTCCCCAGGTTCCGGCCAACACTTTCCTTTACAGAGCTGGGCCCGCGAACAACGCTAACCAGAACGAGTATCGGCAATTTTACAATCGCGACCGTATGCGTATCAGGAAAAGTAGCGGGGGGAAAATTTTCAAAGGACGAGGAGTTTTCGTAAGTTTTAGCACGATTTTTAATGAGCCACGTGAACAATACATGTCTTGAAAATATTTAATAGTCAATTAAAAATTTATTTTGTTTTTAATTGAATATAGTTCATTTTTTTAACTGAACTGTGACATTACTGGCATAACATTTTTTTCAGCAATAAATTGAATTTTTTTGCGTAAATTTCAAACCTGGAATGAATAATAAAGTAATCTATGTTCCAAAAATTTTGGGAAATGAAAATAAAAAAATGTTCGATACACTGAAAGTCAGCAATTTCTATACTGGTCAATTTGGAATTTGTGATGAAAAGAAATTTGGAGTTACAATATCGTATCTATACGGCGTAATACATTTATACTTTATCCTATAAATATAATGATTAATTTATAATAATACATCGCAAAATATTTTCAATAAGCCTTTAAAAAATTTCATGTCATAGAGAATTATAAATTCAAAAATCAAGTTATCAAGAAAACATGTTCAAATCCAGATTCAAGAGATTTTCATCAAATTTTTTGATGAATTGTTTTGAATGAACTATGCAGTTTCATTTGTCATTTTTTCAAATTTCAAAACAAATGTGTTACATGTTTATAAAATTTTTAAATGCAAGTCATATCCCAGGATTTGTAAACATATTTCAGAGATATCGCTCTCCTTCGCGAAGTCGGTCCCGAAGCACAACTCCGCCGCATTGGAAACAGGCTCAAAATCGAACCATAAAATTGCAAGAATTCCAGGTAACTTATAGTTGTCGAATATAAATTAAATTTTTGAATCACTTGTAAACAGTGTATGAGTAGTTCTGAAAAAGTCTTGATTTCCAAATAAAATTTCCCTACTTTTTAAATACAGAAAATATTTATAATTTGAGTGGTATGTACAAATTTTTCATGTTTTAATAACTTTCCTGAATCCAAAAGTTTTTCCATCTCAATTTATGTTTTTTTTTCTAAATATTTGTCTTGAATGTCTTTCGAATAATAATATTTTTAACGCCTGAAAAACAAGAAATTGAAAATCAAATGATTATTTACTCTTTCATAAGGAATTGGAAAAATTGCGTCAAAAACAAGAAGAGGAAGATGAAAAAGCGGCCCTGAAAAAGCGTAAGCTCGAGGGATTTCCTGACGAAGAAAATGAGCCCACAAAATCGATGCAGCGAGAACTGGATGAAGAGGAACAATCCGACCATACCCCGGAAAATTCTCCACACATTGAAAAACCCGAGGACCAAGAAAATCACCCGGAGCAGTTTTCCAATGAAAATTATCGACGAGATTCGAGATCTTTCCAGAATTACCGACCTCGCAATTTTCCTGAGAGAAGGTCCTTTAATATTACATATCATGTGTGAATTGTTGTATTTAATTTTTTTCTAAGAAAACAAACTTGAACAATACAAAATATTCAATTTGTAAAAACATTTGTCATTTTATCATCAGATTATCAAAGGTAAAAGTCTCCTGTATTTTTTTAGCGTAAAAAAAAACACTAAAAAATGCATTTGTTACCAAGTAATGAAATACATCATTATTTTTTCAAAGGATTGTAATGGAAAATATATATGTGGAAAAATGTTGCAGATTTTTCCGGCGTGACTTCAACTCGCGAGGCGGTGGCTACTTTCCCGGTCGGTTTCGTCGCGATTCCAGGGATTATGGCCGTCGACAAGCGTTCCCAAGGTCCCGCTCTCGGGAAAGATTTTCCCGTAGGAGTCCCAGGAATTTCCGACGACTTTCCCGGGATCGGCGATTTTCCCGCGAGCGCCAACAATCCAAGTCCGAGTCTCGTCGCGAGAATACCCAAGGAAAATTCAAACGCAGATCTCGCTCCGAGTCCAAGGAATGAAGCACACAATTTTTTGAATGGAAATGCATTTATTTTTCACGATGCCAGGATCGATTTCCGGCTTTATAAATATTGTACATGATAGCAGCAACAATAAATCATGAGTGATGCAAAACAAATACTATGTTTTCTCATTGATTCAACAAATCGTAAAACAAAAACGGATTTCCAGGTCCAAATCAAAAGCCATTTCAATGAAAATACATACATATTTATTTCAGTTTCCGTGCCTATGTATAAATATTGTACACGATGATAATTTTATTGTAACAAAGCGTGTGCGAGCGTAATGCAATGAAATATTATGCAAGCGTGTTTGTACATAAATTTTCAATAACTTTTTATGGCTTCCGTTTTTGATGCTTGGAATGCTCGAAGCACATTTTCGAGAGGATAACAAGTTTTCCGGGCTACATTTTTCATATTTTCATTAGGCTTCTAGCCGTTCCAGGGATTGCCTCCTTGGGATGGGGGGTAGTGTGGCAGGGTATGGTAATTGCCATATGGGGGTTGGGCGTAGTTGTACATGCCTGAAAATTATGAAACGATCTTTAGCCTTACCGTAATTGAAAATTATGAATATATACAGAGAGTACAGAATTCCCTATGCCAAAAAAAAAATACATTAATAAGTATAATATACTTATATAATAATAAGTGACATCACGAGGCATGTAAAAAGAATATAATTATCCAAATAAACTGTTTCTGCCCAGTGAAATTATGATCAAGTACAATATTTCACAAATTAAATTTTATTACACTTAACAAACATATTCTGAGTATATGTTTCATATACCTTGCGGAGGCTGTGCGTGCTGTAGCGGATAAGGCATGGTAGCGTAAGGATTGTATGTTGTGGGCATTGGTGGGGGAACGTAAGTTGGGTAGGGGGCAGCATTTGCGGGCTGCGCGTAAGGCATAGGCATCGGTCCCTGGAAATTTGTAGGGTACGGCAAAGGCTTGTCACCTGGTTGGCCTAATAAAAATTGTCCAAAATTTTATTACACGCAGATTTAATTTTCTCTCTACACATGCGTTTGCAAACTCACTGGAATGATGGGCCGGAATATTTGGAGTACTCGCGGGGCCCGAAGCCTGGCCCAAATTACTCGTCATGTCTTTCAGTAATTCCTCTTTTTCTGTTTTTCTCGCGAAGCAAAAGTCGGATATTTTGTTTTGGAAAACGACCAAGAGCTGAAAAGTAATTCCAGTTTTAAATTTTGTTTCATAAGTTTAAATAGGTTGTATTTAAAAGTGTGTTCAAGAACATAATTTAACTGTAGGATATTTTTTGGATGATTTTCAGAGTTTATGTAAAAAATCAGAATTCCTGGAATATATATAAAAATTCTAACCTCGGTGAGATCGTTGTAAAATTTGGCGCCCTCGTTTAGATTGTTTTTCAATTCTTTGTAAGCGTCGTACGCTGCAGCAAGTCGCCGCAACATTTCTTCCCTGGAGCTTCCGCTACCAGATTGTTCCATAGAAAATTCTTGGTGACGTGTCTGAAAAATTCAACTCTTATATCTCAAATTTAATTCTTAGAAAAATTATTTGTTGTGTTCTTGAAGTATCAGAAAACTGCATATCGAATTTTCGAAAAAATTTGACGAAATTCTGATCTGGCGTTACTAAAAAAATCTGTATTCTTAGTTAATCAAATTTCTGCCAACCCCCCCCCCCCCACCCTTTTAAAAATGAAACATGGATTCAAACGAAAAAAAAATTTTTAAGTTCAAACCGACAATGAAAATGAAAAAAATGTATAACCCCCATACAGTTTCTGTTTAAGGCGAGGGGCTCGCTCTCGGCTTTCGAGCGCGTGCAAGAAAGATGCATAGAATGGGAACCGCGCGAGAGCGAGGAAGACAGAAGGTGAAAGTGGATCCCTCTTAAAGTATAATTTTTTGAGAACATTTCGTGACATTCGGGTATGTTCGGAATTGTTCGGGTATGTTCGGAAATATTCGGGTAGGTTCGGAAGTGTTCAGATATGTTCGTAACCCAACCTAACCATATTGAGTTATGGTTAAGTCAGATTAGGTTAGGGTTGACTGAATCAGCGGGATAAATTTTTTTTATTATATAGAGAGATAAAGAAAACGATCATCGTCATATTTCTTCATTGTACAATATTGGATGAAATCATTAATATACTCACTCGAATTTCGGAAATGACACTTTCTTGACGTTGGGCACTTTCAGTGACTTGTTTTTGCAAGGGCCCGTAACATTGCCCTATGTTCTCGACGCTCATGTTGGGTTCGTCGATGACGCCGTCTTTGGCGAGGGCGGACAAAAAAGTTGATTTCATATCCGTCGTCGCAGATTTTAATTCACTCTCGATCACGTCGCGTTCAGCTTTCAAAGTTTCGACCTAAACCAACAATATTCTTACAATTCCAAGAATTTTCGACTTTTTAATACAAGGCATGTTTGGACTGTGATTATACAGATGTATAGTATTAAATCAAAGTCTATAATTAAAAAGAATTAAATTGAATGTACGAACATCTTCCATCAATCTTCTAAGCTGTTGCACGACGCTGCTTTCCTGTACTCCAGACCCAGTTGGCACGGCATTGTAAAGTTCACTTTCGTCGACACTCAATATCTCCATTCCCTGACGATTGCTTTCGAATTTCTCTCGGACGATCTGCAAAATTAGAACAAATGTGATCATTCAAATTATAATTTTTATTCAATTATAAATATTTACAATTATAATTGACAAATGTTTATAGTTATATTTAGGGTAACCAAAAATATTTACAATAAAATGCAAAATATTTATTTATTTATGCATGAAAAAACAGGGAAATATTTATGATAGGCAAGAAATATTTATGATAAATGGAGGCAAGTTGTATGTTTTTTTTTACATTTTGTATCATTTTCAAACTGCAAATTAAAGAAAATTAAATGAGTGAAATTAAATTAAAGAAAAAGAAAATAAAATTAATTGCATTTTGAATTTAATTTTTTAAAAATTTGATTTAATTTATTTTTATTTTTTATGTTTTTTTTATTTTTCATTTTTAATTTATTTGCAAATAATTAAATGAAAATTAGAATTAAATGCAAATGAAAGAAAAAGAAAATGACGAAACATGCATAAAAAGTAAATATTTTTCATGTTGAAAAATTGTTGAACATATTTAGGATTAAAAATAAAAAACTTTAAAATATTTACGAAAAATCTCAAAGCTGCGAAATATTTTTGTCCCACAAAAAACTGCCAAAATATTTATTCAAATATTTTTTATTTAAATATTTTTGTTCAGCAAAAAACTGTCAAAATATTTATTCAAATATTGTTCATTTAAATAAATATTTTTGGTTACCCTCGTTATATTTATAACATTTCATATGTTCCTTATTCCAAGTAATATTTTTCTCAAAACGATCTCTCGGGTAATGTCGAATAATTAAAAAGCAAAATTTAATATTTTAAAAAATATTTAATTGAAAAATATTTAAAATTAAATATTGAAGTGTAATTTAATTCTTACAGATTGATAATTGAAAATAATCAGAATTTGTGTTTCAAATGAGACTATATTTGATAAATAGTCCTATAAATTTCTAATTTCTCACTATTTACTGACACTGTATTGACAATATTTTCATTATACTTGTCTAAATGGCAAACATTGTTTAACTTTATATGCACTATCTAAGTTTCTAACATGTAATAACAGAAAAAAGAATATTTAAATCAAGCATGTCCGTTTTGTACCATCATCTCAACAATATTTTCAATAAAATTGTATTTGTATTAATTCACAAATAAAGTTTCATCGATTTCTCCTATAATATTAATTGTGAATTTTGTTTTTGAAAATTGTGTTTTTTGTATAACGATGTATGTTACTGAATAAAAAAATGTATCAAATATTATCATTTTTTTCACATTTGGAATAAAACTATTATGTCTGTCTTTGTATAATATTTCATTTAGAATCTATAATATATTAGATAGTAAAATAAAAAAAAAACTAATAATATTTAGGAAGACCAGAACTTTTTGTTATTTGGTAAGTTTTTGTGCTTTTTTTTTAAGTTTTATCATTTTTCGATTTTTTGACTCTATGTGATTTTTGCTTTTGTGAATTTTAATGACTTATAGATTTTTGTGTCTTTTTGTGATCTTAAGATTTATCATAATTTTGTGACTTGTGATTTTGTGAAGTTTAATGATTTTTGTGAATTTTTGTGATTTTTTTACTTTTAGTGAATGATGACAGAAGTTTTAATATTCATACTATACATATAAGACAATTGGGAGAATCACAAAATAGGAAAGGGGAAAATGTAAATCGAAATTCATGCATAATATCCTTAATATATGTGAATTTCTGAAGAGGATCACAAATTTTGACTGAAAACTTGAAGAAATAAAGAAGAAATTCGATAATTTTGCTTTTTAATTATTTAACTTGCTTCGAGAAGATAGTTTAGAAAAAAATTATATTTATGTGATCCTGATCTTATATGATTAATTTATAAAGTTTAAATTAATTGCATTATAATGTGTTATTCTACTCATCATATAAATTATTCATTACGATGATCATATTCATATTTATGATTTTATGAATTTACAGAAATTTACATTTTAAAAAGATCAAAAACTCGAAATAATAGATTTCTAAGAAGTCAATAGTTGCGAGGTACATTTTATCATTTACTTTAAATAATAATGTAATTGAATGTTGTTTTTCTTAAATTTATTGAAAGACTTCTAGAAAAAACAAACAAATTTACAAATGCAACTAAATTTTCAGTTTCATTAATACTACCTTGTCAGCGTTTACTGCGTTGTTGATGATTCCGCGATACTTTTGAATGTTGACAACAAATTGCTCGGTGAGTTTGTTACTAGACGTTCTTGTCCATCGTTCCTTGAATTGTTCTTTCAAGCGTTCGTCTGATTCACGTTCGTCCGTCAACATTCGTTCAGCCTAAAACGCATAAACAATTTAAAAAAAAGTAATATATCATATTTAGTAATCATTTTATAAAAAAAAATACACAAATTTTTTCACGTTGACGGTGAAAAAAGTCAGAACTATGTACGAATCACAAATTAACAAACTTCAACCATTTTATTCTAGATTTTTTTAATTTTTCATAAAGCCTTTTCAAAAAAAAACTCGTACTTCGTCTAAAATGTCTTTGTTTCGTTGCAGTAATTCAGGCAATTCGTTCATTTCTTTTTCGAGGCTCGAAATTCCTCCGGTCGAACGAACGTACGAGGCTTTTTCAAGCAAAGATTGAGGAATTTCTGTTCCACTTGTATCTTCGATTGCCGCTGGCAAATTTAGACTTGCCAAGACACTGTTTAAAACTTGGGTCATTTCACGAAGTTTCGCGATTTCTGAGTTTACGAGTTCGTTGCGTCGCATTTCGTAACTCGAAAGTGCGTGGTGTACGCTGACTGGCAACAAATCTTCGAACAAATCTGAAAAAACAACAACGTTTCAATAAGTTTTAAAACATATTCATGATATGCGGAAATAAGTAATGAAAAATGAAAAATAAGGTTAAAAAATCTAAGCAAAAAAAATCAATCTACCTGAATGTTTTTTGTTTTATTTTTAGTTATTGTACTTCAAGATATTTGAAATCATGCATTTTACAATTTGTTATTTATCTAGAAAAATTTTACTATATTGAATAATTGAATTTATTTCATTTTTTTTATTCAAATAATTTATAAATAAACTCAATCAAAAAAGAATAATAAAAAAAAAAGTTTAAATAATTTTTGACTTATATAATATTTAATTATAATAAACAACAATTTTCTATAACAAATAACAAACACGGTTAATGATACTAAATTTTTTTCAATATTCATTAAACTTGATCAACTTTTTTTCAACACATTTTTAATAATTTAATGTTCATACTCATTCAATTGATAACCAATTAGACTAAGTAATTTTATAATTAACCCAATTAATAGATAGTAAAAAAATATTAACCATTCTTGAGAATGAATTATTATAGTTAATGGTATAATATTATATTATAAATAATAAATAATGATTATAAGGTTATAAATATATTTAATAATTTATTTTTATTAGTTGAATTCAATGATTTATTTAATTATTTATTTATTCACATTCGATGATTACTTTCAATACCTAGTTAGGCATAAAACTTTTCGTTCCATCAAAATAAGCATTAGATTACCAAAACTCATAACAATAATAAAAGGTAATGATGATAAATGTAATACGAAATAATAATTTTTTATAATACAAAACAATAAATTAAATAAAATTTATAATTATATTAATAAATATTATTGTAATAAATTTAAATTATGAATTTAAATTTAATTATAAACTTAAATTTAATTATAAATTTAATAATAATAAATGTAATAATCATAAATTTAATAAATTTAGTATAAAATAAATATTAATAGGTTTATTATAAAATAAATTATAATAAATTTATTATAAAATAAATTTCTATAATAAAACTAATTTGAAAAACAAAATAAAATTAATGAAATAAAAAAATAAATAAAAACAATGATAGTAAATTATTCATTAATGTTAACTTATTTTTGATAATTGGATTTCAATAGTTAATTTATCAAACAATATATTTATACTATAATCTACCTACAATAGTTGATATTTGATAATTTCATAAATTACAGAACAGTGTAAATGGGTTTTATTAATAAAATGTTAAAAAATTTTCACCAAGCATTATTAGTAACATTTTTTTGTAATTAGAAACTGTTAATATTCATCAAACATTGTTAGTGACTGAGAAAACAAGTTCAAACAAGGAGAAAAAAAGAAAAGTGCAATAGTCAAATTTATAATATAAAATATAAATAATTATAGTATAATATGATTTAAATAAATAATATAATATGATATAAATAAATAATACAGGGTGTCCCAAAGTCAACAATTAATATTTTAGTGGCTTATAGTTTATGAAATTCTAAGACAATTTTTCCTTTGCGATTTTTCACAAAACTCAAAATCAACATAGATATTCAAGTTTGAAATTTAACCAATAAA
>JAPYZL010017817.1:0-12806 GCA_030522825.1 Platygaster orseoliae
TAATAAGTTGATATTTGTTGCTTATCATTTCTCAACATGTTATTTTTAATGCACTGTTTAGTATTTGTCACCATTAGCTGCTACTAAAGAAGATCGTTAGTGTCAAATGGCAAAGACTGCCCATCATTGTGATATCATTTATTTTTGTTCAAGAAAGTTTTCAAGAATCAAAAGACATAATGTTTTATTTCATAAAAAGAAATAATTTATTTCTATGTACTTGGTGGTGAGAATGTCATTTTTGCAATGCGTAGAGACTACAGAAACAAATAACTTATGATCTGGAAAACCGCCAAACTTTCTTTACTTTTTAAAAGTTATATTATACGAGAAAATTCATTATTTTGACTCATTTCTCGTTTTGTATCTAACAGATAATATACACGGAATTTGCGTAGAGGTCTGAAATTTTTTTCGTAGCTTCATATATTCGTCGACTATCATTTACCACGTCAAACTTATTTTTTCAGTGAATGTGGTGCTCGAAAAAAATAAAGACTGTATTGAAGACGAAAATCCATTTTATTTAAAAGGGAAAAACGACGGCTCTACAGGAACGGGTTAATATTGGAATAAAAATCTGAAAAAAATAAGGTAATGTTTTTTAATTATTTTGAACCGATTTAGGGGGCAGCACGGTCGAAATTCCACCAAACGAAATTCCACCAAAGCCATTATAAAAACCACCCGAATTTACGTATATATTTGGGTATACGTCACATGAAAACTACGATCGATTGTTTCGATAGCGAGTAATTCGACGTTTTTTTATGTAAATGCCTCTACAAGATATGTTGCGATTCACTTGAGCATATTACAAGTTCATTTTAGGGATTGAAAAAGTAGCAATCCCTGAAAACAAGGGGGTGCAAATGCCGATTTTTCAGTTTCTCGCAAACCAAACATGATATTTGACTCGTATCTTTTTTAAAAAGTAATATTTCGATAATAAATGGAGAAAATTTTTTTTTCAAATTTTTGCAACCCTTTCAAGGGAGTAAACCGAACCACCCCTAACGGTCATGAGGGTGAAAAAAATCATTAGTATGATCGAAAAATTTTGAAAAAAAAAAAATGTTTTTTTTTCGGCACCAAAACACTGTTAACGTGTTTTTGTGTTTTTCCGAAAAAAATTTTTTTGGGGGTGAAAAACTAAAGTAGCACGTATTCACGGTTTAAACCGGTGAACTCGTGGGTTTCGACGGCGGGCTCGTGGCTCGTTCTCGAAAAGGAGGAATTCCTCCTTCTAAAGGACAAATTTTTCACGCGTTCAAGGCACCGGAATTCCCGTGCTTTGAAAGGTCGATTTTTCTCTCCGTGCACAAACTCCTAAAATTTACTAAAGTTTCGGAAAAATTCCAAGTATGCATATTTTTATCTTCCGTCTGTTTTCCATCTTCCTCTTGTCAAGTCCAATGGAAGTGTTTTGAATAGATGAATACAGTTTTGGTAAATATTTTATCAGTAAAGCATTTTTTATTTCCATTCCATGAAATCAATAATCATAATTGAGTAGTTTTACTGAATGAGGCTTTTGAGATGCTTCGAGAAACCCATAGAAATTTTTCCACTAGATTTTTGTCTTTAGTCTTTGTAGGATGATTTTACTTTATATACTTAAAAAATGTTAATAATATTTAGTAAATGAATGGAGAAAAGCGAATTATTTGGATTCAAGGTTGCAAAATGAAGTTGGACATTTTTTACACTAAATAAATCGTTTGATCTTTGGATTAGGGTAAAAAATATCTTCTATTATTTTATATTATTTTGTATGATTATACTTTGAAAATTTTAAAAGTATTCCGCAGTTAAAAGGAGAAAAACGAATTATTTCAGAATCCCAGGGCGCAAAACGAAAAGAGAACAAAAATACTTACAAAATACAAAATAGTACTAGTTTCTCCTTTATTATTTCTTTTCCCGAAGATCCTGCAGTTGCCAAGATTGAAAAACTGTTTTAATTTTAAATCTGCTTGAGCACTTTAAAATTTAAACACTTTTCACTGGACAAGAGACAACAAGCTGCAACACCGTGTTGCAGCAACAGAAGTCAAAATTCATCAGAATTGGACCAGAGTCAGTGCTGCCAGATATTTTTCTCGAGAATCCGTAGTATATGCCAGACAAGGAGAGGGAGAAAATCCGTAGTCGATATATCGATTCTTAGATCGACTTTTTTAATGAATGTATCAAATATTATCGACCTTCGAGTTCAACTGTAGAAACTATGTATTCATGAATCATTAATAATAATGTATTCAATTCAAATATACATGATATTATTTATTATGAATGAATTACAGTTCAAAACACAACGTCCATACCACAACATACTGAAATCTCGAATGCGCAATAATTTTACCTTCCAATATTTTCACTCTCCGCTTCAGGACCTGAAGATAACGCCTATTATTCAACACTTTTTTCAGTTGAAGGGTCGGATGTCAAAAGATGATAACTGACATTTTTTGAGAAACACGTTTTTTTTTGTTCTATTACCTCGTGCCGATCGAAATTCGTTGAGAAAAATGGAAAATCACTAATTATTCTCTTATTTCTCTGAATTTCTAAATTTCACGTTTTCGTAACTGCGGCACCCATCTACGATCAAAAGATGATAACTGTATACACGAAATATAGAGAAATTCCATTGCTTACGGATGGTTGCTCAGTTTATTTGGAAAGGTTGGTATATTTTCACTCCAACTTCATTTCACTCCAACCAATTATCACTATAGGCATTTTTTAATTTTCATTTTAACGATTATTGATTTTCGTGTTTGAACCTCTGTTCTTCATTTTGATTTTTTTCATTATTGATAAAATTGAGCAATTTAAGAAATAAATGTTTTTTATCTTTAATAAAGTTAAGTCTAAATTCTCCTTAAACAGACAACTTTTCACTAAATTCAATTTTTTTTCTTGACAAAATTATTCAAAAAATGTAATTATATTTCATTACAAATTTTTATAACTCGATTTTTTATTCTTAAATTATTTCAGAACCTGTTGGATTACGTATCTAACAAGGAAAGGCTTTTTTTCGAAGTATCTAGACAAAAAACTGAAAAATAAATTTTTTCAAAATTTTCCACCTCCAGGAAGGGGATGAACTACCCCCCTATGTTTTGGTTTTTACTCTAAAAAATCCAAATTTTTAGCAAAAAATTTCGAAATAAATTTGTTTTGTCACTTTTTCAAAAACATAACTTATGTATTTTTGCGTTCCACTGTAAAAAATTTTTTAAGGGGGTAGCTACCCTTGTCATAGGTACAGGTATAAGTAGGGGGTGTCAAATGCCGATTCATGCATATTTCATAGACCAAAAATTATTTCTGAAGAAATTTTTTTTTAATCCAAGTATCTGGACAAAAAACTTACAAATACATTTTTTCAAAATTTTCCACCCCCAGGAAGGGGATGAATTACCCCTCTATTTTTTGGTTTTTAACCTAAAAAATCCAAATTTTGAGCAACAAATTTTAGAAAAATTTGTTTTGTAGCTTTTTCAAAGACAAAACTTACGTGTTTTTGCGTTTCACTGTAAACAATTTTTTAAGGGGGTAGCTACCATTTTCATACGTACAGGTATAAGCTATGTGTGACCCACATGCTAATAAAGATATGACAACCAATTTTACATCAAATGGAAAACGTCTAGAAAAAAACGTTTGGGATTCTTTTTTGAAGCTTATCTCATAAAATCTTGATTTTACCTTCAAACATGTTTTGAGGGGGTAGCTACATCTTAGCTACAGGGGGTGGGAACTATTCTAAACAAACTTTTATTCTTGAAAAATTTCTATTTGTGCCACAAATCTCGGAAAAATATGTTTATTATTTTTCTCCGAAGCGAAGCTAATCAGTTCATTTATTCCACCCCCTCAAACTTTCGTAGGGGGTAGCTACGCCCTACTACTCGTATGGGCACAAGTACACGTTTCTCACTTGCCACCAAAGATAAAACAAACACTTTTTCATTACATTGGCTATTCGTCACTATGAACAGGAATGTATTTTCTCAAAACTGCTTATTCGTACCGGAAAATTACGAGAAAATTAAGAATTGCAATACGCTTTACAGAAGATAGAGCAAGTTTTTGCAGTTCACCCTCAAAAATTCTTTAAGGGGGTAGCTACTCCCTGGTATATCATGATTTTTTATTATACATGTGACGAAAAGCCAATGCATTTACGCGTTGAACCCTTGAAAACGCGGAAGGGTGTTAATGGATTTATACATTCATCTACATTTCGCAAAATTATCACGTTCAAATTACCAAACACGTTTTGAGGGGGTAGCTACCCCCTCAAAGTAAGTATAGAATAAATATTGTGTATTTTGCTCAAAAAAAAGTAAAACTGACTATTTGTGATAACAATAAATGTTTAATTTAAGTCAAGTCTTAAAAAATTCGAAAAAACACCAAAATTCAGTAGTTCAGTACTATTCGAGTGTTAACTAACAATTTATTGAATTCTGTGTATGAGATTCACAACATTCGATAAATGGTTTTCCAATTCAAAACCTTGAAAACTTTTTAAAAGTCTCATTCGATGTATTTTTTTCTATTGTAGAAAACACTACAAAATTTCAATCTTCTCTGAGAGTATTGATAGATTCTTCGATGTAATCTGACAAAATTTCAGTATAATAAAAATTTCCAAATGTAATATACTGAAAATTAATTATTATGGAACTGTAGGATTTTTTGTTGTTGAGATTTATCAACTCAAAACTTTGAAAATATAAAACAAACTTGGTTTCGATATCTTCTCATCATGAAAAATTTCTAAAGTTTGAACTCTTATCAATTTATGTTCAGATTTGTTCACGTAACCAAAAAAGTTGCAAGTTTGCAAACTTTCTCGGAATGTTTCAAAGCTACTTTTCCATTGCAAAACCAGATTTTAGAAAAAAAATTGATTTAAGTAATTTTTTTCTGATTTTCGTTCATTTGAAGAGAGCAAAAAATACAAAAATCTTAAACATTGCAAATTGCAAATCTCACGATTAAACATGTTACTTAACAATAGATGAAAACATCTATTTTTATATTCTAATATTTTTCAGCTAGAATAATTTAAAAAAATATTGATAAAAGTTAATGGCAATAAATAAAGAATAATTCATGAATGTAGTATAAATAATTAAAATTATTAAAAATAAGAAAAAATATTCAAGAAAATCTCGAGTTTTTCAGGATCCCGGAAAGTTTCTAAATCTCGAAAAATTTGGGAATCCAAAAAAGATCGGGAACCCCCATGGATCTTAATCTGGTATTCTGAAAAGTTCGAAAATTTAGTGAAAATCCAAGAGTCGGAAAAGTTCGAAATTTTATTAGCATAAATTTAACTGTTTGCTGACTTTTTTTTATAATAATCTTAAAAAAATTATTGAAATTCTACATTTACTGCATCTGTAACTTTCTTTTTTTATCATACTGTTTTCGATTATTGCAGGTAATAAATTACAAAAAACGAAAGATTTCAGAACATTCCTATTCATCAAGTTATCATAAGTAATTAAAGTAATTAACTAATTTCAGTTGTACCCAAACGTTAAAGAAACAATTTAAATTTAAATAATTAATAAAATTATGAGTAAAATAATGACACAAAATGAATAAAAATAAAAATAGAAAAATAATAATAAATTAATTGAAATTAAAGTAAAATAAATTTTATTCTATTGTATAAGTATACATAAGTATATATAAGTATAAGACATTCTTCTAATGATGCATTATGCACGGTCGACTTTCAACTTTTTTCCTTTTTCCACATGATTTCCCACTAAGATTAGGGCGGATAAGGGACAAAGGTCCTCCAGCCCGGAAAAAATTTCTCAAGTAATCATCTGTCATCCGCAACTTACAACGCTTTCCAGACAAAAACTCGTTTTGATCCCCACACCCAAGAGATTCAAGACTCCCGAAAAAATGGGAAACACAAAAATTCTCAGTTCCACCAGTTTTCTCCTCGCGTAACGATCGCGAGAGAACGAAGTCAAACCGAGTGTACCAAATTTCACGAGAAAACTCGACAAAATGGCGCCTATCCAAAAATTTCTCTCAGACCCCCAGATTTTTTGGTTCTACGATTGCCTCGAGTTACCCACAGACCCAGTGACCTTAGATGACCTTCTCCAGGAAGAGTATCTCTTCAAACTCGTTTCCAAAATCAACCCTCAAATCCCAAAATGGACAATAAATCCCGAGCTTTTCAAGGACAACACCGAATCGGTAAACCAACGAGTCCTCGGAAATTTCCTCAAAAACATCCAAACCTACTACGAGGAAAACCTGAACAAAATCGTGGTGAAAATTCCGGAAATCGAAAAAATCGTGAAAAACTTCGCGGAAAATATCGAGGAATTCAAGTGCCTGATTTTGCTTTTCGTGGGATGCGCTGTTCACTGCGGAGAAAAAAATTGGTTTCGCGACAAAATTTTGGATTTGGAGTGGGAGGCGTTTGTCGTTTTCCTGGAAAATATGGAAAAGTTGAAAATTCTTGTAAAGGTGAAACCGAAGAAAATTTTTGGCCAGTTCCGGAATATGTTCACGGGAAATTCGGGTGTGCGAAAAGAGTTGACTTTGGAGGAAAGCGTTGAGTGCTGCGTGGGAAAATGCGTGGAAAATCAGGAGGAGGTGGAAAATTGGAGGCATAGTATGCACTGTTTGACGGTGAATTTGTATAAGGAAAAGCTGAGGGAATTGCATGGAATTTTGGTCGAGAAAGAGGACGCTATGAGGGACTTGGAGGAGGAGTTGGAGAGGTTGAGGGCAGAAGAAGATGAGGAAGAAATGTCGGAGTATACACTAGGTGAGCATTTTTTTTTATTTTGGAGGAAAATGTTGAGTGTTTTTAGAATTTTTATGTTATTCAACAATTTCTGATGTTCAATTTGTTTTGCAGGATTTGCTCGGCGTTTTTCAGAAAAGTTCTAAGATTTCATGAGAAAAAAATAAATATAATAAAATCAGAAAAAAAAGTTATGAGAAATAAAAATTCGTGAGGAAAAAAAGTTCGTCAAATTCAGAGGAAAATAGAGTTTTTTCAAATTTTTTTCATCTTTCAAGAATTTCTATTTAATAATTCAATTGATTTTGCAAGATTTCTTTTGCCTTTTTCAGTTCTGTAATTTCATGTACAAAAAAAAGGTTTTCAAAAAAAAAAAAAATTAATTTAATGAAATTAAAAAATAACGTTTTTTGAATCTTGTTTTGTCATTCAAAATTTCTATTCAATTCATTTTACAGGATTAGCTCTGCGTTTTCAAGAAAATTTTTGAAAATTCATGGTCACTAATCTTTTGATTTTATTATATTCAAATTTTCGACGAAAACTGTTTCTTCTGTCTCAATTTATTCTATAGCATTTTTTTGCATTATTTTTGGATAATTTTGAAGATTTTTGGAACGTTCTTTAATTTTCAAAATTATTGTCATGAATCGGAAATTTTTTCAAAAGCTCGAGAACTTCAATTTAGAACAAAAATGTTCTTTTTGTCATTTTTTTGTAGGCAGTTTTTTAATGTCATTCAAAAATGTCAGTTCAATTAATTTTGCTTGATTTGTTCCGCGTTTTTCGAAAAATTCCGAAAATACAAGGTCACATTTTTGTAAATTTCTATTAATATTGTTATAAATTGAAACTTTTATATAATTTTAGACGAAAGTTTTTTTTTCTTTTTATTTGTTTTATAGCATTTTTTGTATCATTTTAAAAAAATTCTGAAGATTTATGGAACGTTCTTTAATCCTCAAAATTATTGTATTGAATTCAAAATTTTTTGAAACGCTTAAAAAGTTCAATGTAGAACAAAAATTTTCTATTTTTGTAATTTTTTCCTGAAGAGTTTTCAAATATCATCAAAAATGTCTATTTTATTATTTTGAAAGATTTGCTCTGCGTTTTTCAAAAAAGTTCTGAAAATACATGTCAGTGTTATTTGGGTTTTTACTATAATTCTTATAAATTAAAACTCTTAATATATATTCAAATTTAAAATCGAAAATTGTATCACTTCAAAATTTCTATATAAGTTGTTATTTTCCGGATTTACTTTGCGAATTTTAAAACATTTTGAAAATTGAAGTCTTCTCTTGAATTTTCGTTATTATAGTCATGAAACAAAAAAATTCTGAATTTTACAAAAATTTCCACGTACAAGTCTAGTGATGGATGAAAATAACCAACATAATTCAATAAAAGTAAATGAAAATAATCAATAAAATAAAAACAAATATGTTTAGAAGAAATTTTCCAGTACAAGTTTTACAATCATTTTTTATTTTTTCAACACTACTTCGATTCATCAAAAAAAATCTTATTTCTGTTTAATTGCAAGATGTAAATTTTTCTAACTATACTCAAAAAACTTTACAATAGAAAAAGATAAATTTGAAAATGTGCCTGAAATTTCAAACGTTCATAAAGTAAACGAAAATGAAAAAAAAAAAATATTTTTCATTCCACCCATGATTAAAATTTGAAATAATGAGAAACGTTCAATATTTTTTAAATATAAAAAATTATGAATTAATTCTATTACTTGGAATAATATGACAATTTTTTTTTCGTTTATTTTTAAACGTTTGGAATTTCAGAGACATACTTAAAAAATATTGCAATAAATGTTCTGACGTTTGCAATCAACAGAAATTGTATTTTATTCATAATATATTAATTTAACTTGTAATAATTATACCTATTGTTTTGAATTCTCGATAAATTTATTATTTTTACACTTTTAGCATCATTTGTTTGTTCATGATTTGTTACAGAAAGATCAGAAGAAGTGGAACAAGTTGGCATCTACAGGAAAGTGACAACAACTTTAATCAACTTACTTCGATTACATAGGTGTATTTAAAAGGTAAATAAATATTTATTCTGTAATAAATTTATAGTATTCAAGTAAAATTTGAACTAAAAAAATTCAAAAGATTATCGAACCCGAATGATTCTTCGAAACCAATGACTATGACATCTGTCAATTTGACAAATGGGAAATTTTTCTCCAAAAATAGGAACGGATTTCTGCGTTTTCAGCTGGCCCTTTTGTTCACTCGAAAATTCAGGGCTCATCAATTTCACTTAGAATACGAGATGAAATTGATGATTTTTTTTTTTTGAAAGGAAAAAAAATAGACCGAAACTCGCATCCTGTTAAGAACTTGAATTTTCGTAAAAACGACACTTTTGAAACGTCATTAAAAAATGTAGAATAACATCCAAGAAGTAAAAGTCGTTTTAGAAAATTTTAGTTTCAGTTGAACTTTTATTTATTAATTTATTTTTATGTGTTACATATTATTTTTTTTATTATATTATTGTATATTTTTATATCATTTATTATTTAAAATTTGTAATTGTAATTTTAGTTTTTAGTGTATGTTAAATTTTTTTTTTACAGTTCCTAATATGGATGGTCCAGGAAAAAAACAACGTGCAAGAAAAAATACGATAAATAATCCAGAAAATTTGTTTACTGAGAAGAACAGTAATTTCAACGTTTTTTTGGAATGATTGAAAGGGTGATACAATTTTTACACTGTGGAAAAGAAATTTTTGATGTAGAAAAAATTTTGATCAATTTCCATTGTATGAAGCTTTTGTAAATATGGAGTTTTTCAACGTTGACTGTGTGTCAGTATTTTATGTATTTTTAATAAACAATAATTGTTGATGTTATAAAGACGTGTGGTTTTTTTTTGTTTCACTGACAAAAATGAATATTTATCCTATATTTCGTTAAAAATCATGAATTAATTTTTAAAATTTTCGTATTTTATGGTATTTTTAAAAATTTTTATGGATTTCTTAGAATTCTATGATTTGTTATAGGATTTGTAAATATCTATGTTTAAGTATTGAAATTCACGACGATTTGGAAATTTTAATAAGTTTCTAATTTATTTGTAGATTGCTATACATGGATTTTGAGCAATTTAATGCTCTAGAATTCCAGTTTCAAGTATTTTGAAAATTGTCTGAAAAAAAGTTATTTATGTAAATTTTAAAATTTCCTAGATTTTTCATGAACAAGAAATTATTCAACATACTTTGAGGTTCTGGAGATCAAAAAATATATTACAAGAATTTTAAACTGCTGGAATTTATGTCATTTTTTAAAAACTATACATTAAACTTTCTAAGACCTCAAACTTGAAAAGTAGTTCAATAATTAACAGTATATTATTTCATTATTATTAATGAATGATATTTTTACATCACATATAATTATTAGTTTTAAAAAACTCGTTGTCAATTTTGTTCGATTGACTCTGTTAATAACGGTTTTCATGCATCAAAAGAATTTTTTAATATCGTTTGAATTTCCTTCGCTCAATTCTTAAGTAATTGAAATGCTACACATTAAAATCAATTCAAAATGATTGACAAACGCAAATTTTGGAGATTGATATAGTTTATCATCATAGTCTACAAAATTTTTAATCTTCTGTACACGGAGAAATCGTCGCACCGGAATGCGATGTTTTTCACGCGTCGTTGACGCGTGAAACTCAAAATTTGACCTCTGAATCGATTCACGTTACCACCGCGCGTGATTCACGCTACGCTCGCTCGTGAAGCACATGGCATTGCGACCTGAGAAACATCTCGATCATTCACACCGCGTTCCGATGTGTCTCACGCGCTGTCGTGATGTTTCTCACATCTCATACAGATGTGAAGCGCATTTTTCGTTCTTTACTGTACATGTATGAGATGTGAGAAACATCGTGACAACGCGTGAGACACATCGGAACGCGATGTGAATGATCGAGATGTTTCTCACGTCGCAATGCGATGTGCTTCACGAGCGAGCGCAGCGTGAATCGATTCAGAGGTCAAATTTTGAGTTTCACGCGTCAATGACGCGTGAAAAACATCGCATTCCGGTGCGACGATTTCTCCGTGTACAATTTTCGCATAAAAAAAACATAGTTTTTTCGACGTCCATGTAGTTCAATTATGCAGACAATATGTCCTGTTACAATTTCTCAAAGATAAATAAGTTTTTGAATCTTAATTCTTTAACGCCACTAAATCATTATAATTAAGGAATATGTAAAAAAAAGTTTTTTATTTTCTTTGAAAAATTGGGGATTTTCATTGTTCCAATCATTCGTATGTCTTCACGCTATTTATACCTTGCTAACTCAAGAAAATGTTGAGAAAGTATGTTAATTAATTAATTTAATATTAAGAGAATCATTTATATAATTTTTTATTTAGAGATTCATAATTTCTAAGCTAAGCCTCTTACAAACGAAATCGCAGGTTCATACTTCAGCTGATATCGATAAGTTATTGAGGAAGGGCACTGCGTATTTATTTCTGAAACATGAAATTGCACAGAGAACTGTAGATAAAATAGTGTATAAAAATAATTACAAATGGATTTTGATAACCAGGGCAACCAGAGATATTAACGAAAAAATTTGGAATACTTATGATTTATTTACGATCGATGCAAAATATTTATGATATTTACTCATGATTTCTAGATTAATTAGTAAGATCATGACACACTTGAATAATTTTGTTGATTACAAAATAAAATGGTACAATGAGTAGGAATTAAAAAAAAAAAGATCTTCTCCGATCGTCAAGGATCATTTTATAGACCGAAAATGAGTAATTTGATACAATTGCTTTGCTTTCACATCTTTGTCGCACTCTGTGCAATAATTTATTTTTCGCGTATTTTGTGTGCTCATTAAATAAATAATTCCAACAGATTGATGCCAAAATTAAAAAAAAACTGGAAGTAGCTTGAACTGACATTAGTTTGTTCCACAGACCCAGCGACACCGTTCAAAAACAGTCACTTCTGTAAAAATTTTGCAAAAAAAAAATTTGTTGAAAAAATAGTTTTTGGAAAGAAATTAATTTTTTGCAAAAAAAAACTTTTTTTTAATTTTTATGAAAACGGTGTTTTTTGCTCTCAATTTTTTTCAAAAACGGTGTTTTTTGCTGCCAAGAAACAGAAGGCAACAAAAACCAGGCGTGAAAACAGCCGTTTTTGCACCGCTAAATACGGACCGACCGAGAATCGATTACTTTCGATATGAGGTAGCGGAGCGAAAACGAGTGATCTCGCTCCTGCGGCGGAGAAATAGATTTTACGCACTTCTAACCTCAAAGTTTTACATTTGGACGGGCTTTAAGACTAGAATTGCATAAAATACTGTATGCAACTTAGTGCAAGTGTCTCATTTAGACGATTCAAACCCTCGTCTTCGCCAAATTCGACCCTTGCACTACGTTACATAATGTACTATTGTACGCCGCTGGATGGAAACGCAAGTTTTCGCTCCGCTCAAACTCGCGTTTTCATTCGTTTACGTACAAAATCTCATGTGAACCTTGACGCCAATGCTATCCTTGGATGAGGGCGATTTTTTCTTGTCCTCGGAATAGCATTATGGCGTCGCGGTACACAAATAACTATTCTTGACAGAGGTTTCCGAAAATGCCATCATTAGTGATTGACTTATAGATTTTCTGAAGATGTAACTCAAATAAAAAAAACCGTATTCCTCTATTAAAATTTATTAGCATATAATTTTATATTGATATAGTTCGCTAGAACTTTCTTGTCGGGTAGTACAGGACAAGAAAGTGCTTGCCACGTATCTTTTCGCTAATTATTAGGCTCTGCGCATCATTTTCCCGCTTTCTCGATAACGACACTTCACCGACCAATAAGCGTCGCATATTTGAATACCTGCGCGAAAGCGGACCGGTTTTTAACGATTTGGACGTTCAATGCTAAAACTCCATTTCA
>JAPYZL010017877.1:0-27234 GCA_030522825.1 Platygaster orseoliae
TTTTTTATAATTTTTGTGATTCTCTAATTTTTGAGCAATAAACGAGCATTATGAATATCTATTTAGCTTTTTAAATTTTTTAAATTCGATACTGTAGGAATTAAAGTTGAAATTTTTTAAAAATTTCTATAGATTTTTATAGAAATTCTAACTTTTCAGATTTTAGGTATTTCAAAGATTTCTAAAATTTTCGTATTGCATGTTATTTATAAAATTTTTTTTAATTACTGGTATTTTCAATAATTTGCAGTGTTTTTTTATCACTATACGAAATTCTATTCCATGCTATATTATAAACCATAATTGATAATTTTGTTATTGAAAAATTCGTTTTTGATTTTTAATTCCAACGTAACTAATATTCATTTAGTTTCCAATTCATTTCAACAGTAAAATGAATTTTATTTGTATGAAATTCAACATGCATTCAAATTTCCCGCGTGCTCCAACTGAACGCCGCAGTTAAATCTTTCCGACAATCGTCAGCTGATTTTGATTTCCATCCCTCGAGTAGAGAAGTTACACTCAAAAATTCGTAATTATCAGCTACATAAAAAAATAACGACTCTGCTCTCGTCCAAAAACTGGATGCATTGATATAAATGAACCTTGTTCTCAAAATAACGACAGTATTAATTGAAAATGATGACCAACCCATTGCAATTCATCACTCGAATGATCCTGAAAAAGTAAAAGCGACTTCACTTTCGTCCCTCCTACTTTCACGTACAATTAATCGCGTACAGTAGGTATATAAAAAATGTCCGTTCCCGAGAATGAGTGTGCAAATGCGATGGTCCACTTTTGAATCAAGCCTCACAACGCGTTCCGCGTTACGCGTTTCGGGCACGATTCGCGGTCTGGCCGTTTTTTTTCTCCTCGTCAAGAGCCGAAAAGCGAGACCCTTTTACCGTAAACGGTCATGTATGCCAGAGCCACAGAGAACCGCTTGAATCGGATCACGCGTAATATTCTTGCCAAATGTGAACGATCGATTTTACGGTCTGATGTAACAACAATGGCGCTTTAGGCGTCAATTAATATGTGATTAGGGCTTAAAATTAGTATTGCATGGATCACCCTGAGAAGGGGAGAAGAGGATTTACATCAGTTACTCGATCTCAATGCGATAGTGATTGATGAATATCGTATGAAGAGCATTCATTGAATTTTTTTCATGTTTTATGAATATTCTCATCGTTCATGCTTTAATTTAAAAGTTTATTGAGTGAACGCCAAAGCGAGAAGCTGAAGTTGAAATTTAAGGACCCGGAAGTCTTATCACCATAGGTTTTGTTTGATTTCTATAAAATAGAATATTCAGTAAAGAAACAAATATAAACTTTAAAAACTTTGCCCTATCGAATTTCTTAAATTTCTAAGAATAAGTTGATATTCAATCTCAAAATTTCTGCAATCGATGTAAAAATCCCAGAGTCAAATATCTAGTCAAACACCATCATCTTCAACAATCCAGTTAAACAATACCGATTCAATAGACCCTTTGTGCAAGATCAGGGAATCGCTGGCCCCACAAGCCTACGCGTAGTTTCGCATCCGCGGTAAACACCACATAACAGACGTATCGGAGTATCGAGCGCCCCGAGGAATCTCCCGAATTTCATTTCGAGCATTGTTCACGGGCGTCTATTTGCTGCCGGGGACAAACCGTTGGGGGCCGAGGGGAAGGGGGAGAGACACGACTGAGCTTCTGTGTGTGCTTTTTGTCGCGTCGTTTGGAAAATTATGTTGCGGAGTTGCGCGTGGTATAGCGCGAATTTGATCAAAGCGAACGCTTGTTGTACCTTGCAGGCACGCTTTCAGCAAAAACAGTTGCGGGAGAAGGAGCAGAGGCTGCTGCAATTGTGTGACCAGCGACAGAAAAGAGCTTATCAGGTCGCGAGAAAAGGCAGCGCCGAAAGGAGCCTCAAACAAACGACCGGGATGAATCGTAAGGGGGCGAGGAACACGTTCGAGAAGAAGGAATCGTCGACGAAAATTCATGGGGGCAAGGTGATTATGGGAGAAGGCTGATGTGCACTTATAGCGAGATTTATGAGGGGGGTTGAAATTAACCCTGTATCCTTTCTGATTGTAGTACACTTTTCCCAAAATCAAGTTTCCCAATAGACATTTTTCCCAAAGGCAATTTCTCAAAAAAATGCAGTTTCCAAAGGAACATTTTCCAAAAGTAAATTTGTTCCAAAGTACATTTTTCCAAAATACATGATTTTAGGATACCTCTTTGTAAATTATATTGATTTGATTTTATTCACTCAAAAAATTATATTATCATTAATGAAAATTTTGGAACATACTTTTTTTATGATAATTTCACATTCAAGTTTTTGAATTTAAACTTTCCCATCGTGTAAGCATATTTCAGTAAATTTATTCGTAAATGAAAAATTATTGGAGAAAAATCGAATAAACATCAATTAAAATGTGTTTATTATTATTGAAATTTCCTCAGTAAATAAAATAAATCAATGTAAAACAAGACTCGAAATGACTCAAAATACAAAATAAGTATTTTTCGATTCCAGGGTCAAAAATAACAAATTATCAGTAATAGAAATCCTGGAACATGAACTTTTCAGTATAACTTCCCATTTCCAACTTTTTCCAAACCATAATAAATTTACATGTCTGCAAATTTTATTTTTACAATCCGAAATTCCCAGTGAGAAGATAATATTCATGCAAATATATTGGAAAAATCATCAGTAAAAAAATGACTGGAAATGAATAAAAAAGTTCATATCATTATAAAAATTTCCCTCTTTAATAAAATATGACTCGAAATGACTCAAAATACTATTTTTAATTTCAGGGTCCCAAAAATTGTATTATTAGTCATAAAAATTCTGAAATGAATGCAAACATTGTTATCAGTTCTCAGTTTATTTTTTATAAATAAAAAATCATCAGTGAAAAATCAAATGGAACTATATTTCTGCATCAGTATATATTGTTATTTTATTATTGTTATTCTGTTATTTAAATCATTAAATTAATATTTTTATTGTAGAATAGTAGTTTTTATTGTATAATAGTAACATATCGATATTAAAATATTTAATAAATTTTATCATCATTGTATTTATTGACATTATTGAAATTTTCTGGTATTTTACATACATTTAATGAATAAATATTCATTTATATGAGAAAATTAGAATAAAATTGCCATCAATTTGTTTTGAATCAATTTGCGTTTGAAAAAATAAAAATTAAATAATTATATAATAATAATAACAATAATTCATAATATAATTAATAATAATAATAATATTACTAGAATAAATATATTATTTGGAAAAAAAGGCTTTTGGAAAAAGGTCTTTGGGAAAAAAGTACTTCGGGAAACACTTCTCATTGGGAACAGGATTTTTTGGGAAACGTGTCCATTGGGAAAAGTGTCACCCTACCTCCTTTTCCACTGGTAAAGGATTAGAAAAATGAAAAATAATAAATAGAGGAATATCGTAACATAAACACAATACATCGCGAGATGATCTAATAAGTAATTTATAGCCTTCAACCTTCGGTAAACCGCTTCCCAATTGGGTCTGAAGAGCTCGATAAATTTCCTTTTTAATCATGCGTATAACGGAATATTAAGTTGCTCTCAATGTCTTTCGTGAAACACTTTGAAAGCAAGTGAACTCAGCATAAATCATGGTAATTATCTGTTATTTCCGCAAGCAGCGTTAACTTTCTTTATTGCTTCGCTAAATCGCTAACCCAGTTTGTGCAAACATTAAAAATTCCTGATGCTATCGTATTCGAAAGTTATTATAATGTGAACTTGAACTCTACACCCCACATACATAGCGTTTTCGCGAATACTCGCGACCGTGAATTTTATTTGCTTTCTCAAGTTTATACAGGTTTTCATAAATGAAACAATCTTCTTTGCACAAGCTTACTAGTTTCATGAACATGCAATATTGTAAGTTGAGGATAATGTTGTACAAGTACTTGATATGAGACGTCGTTGAGGTTGGAGAAAACGAATTGAGTATTCGATTGGCGGTTGCCGCAGGTAAGGCAAATGTTCGACGAGCGACGTCAGACTTCGGTAAAGGGTATCGACAGGAGCCATCCACTCGAGCCATTGGATAACATGCCCAATTACGGGAAGAGGATAACAAACAGTACCACGAGCTCGCATGCGACCACCAACGGATCGTCGACGAGTACTCGTCAAGCGCTCGCCGTCAAACGCGTGACGCGCTCTGATCACAACAGCAACGTCAAAGGCGGGGAGCTGCTTGCTTTTACCCTCCAGCAGAACCAGCAGAACGGAAACAACGCTCATGTTCGTGCATTATCTTTTTTTATAAAATTACAACTCTGTACATTACACGCAGTGCAGGTATTATAACTTGTTCAAAACTGCAATATGATCTTTAATGATCGAGGAAGATATATATCCCTATAAAATTGAATAAAAAACACACTTTACATTCTCAGTAGTACTTTTAATTTCCAATTTCTTCATGAATTTATTTACTATCAAAAACGAAAGCTAAAACATCAAAGTGTCCACTATTTTGCAAGAAACGATCGTGTTTCAGTTCGACGTCGAGAAAAATGGCACCCTGAAAATTCCGGCGTCGGAAGACGATAAAAATTCAGAGCATCGCGTTACAAATGCGCCAGACAACGAGCGCTTTCAAGAGAACCTAAAGAAAATTCCACAGGCAACGTCCAACAAAGTTCCTGTAACTAAACCTAGGGCAAACAAGTCGTCCGCAGCGGAAGCGAGGCTCGAACGTTTCAAAACCGTGAACGCTCGACGGAACAGCATTAACGCGAAAGAGGAACCGCCAAGTGTCAGCTCCAGGTAAATGCCTGCAAGTATCGTAAAAATAGCTATTATCTGGAAATGTTTACTCGATCCGGAAAAGTTATTTACATGAAGGAAAATCCCACTGGCATCGAACTAGACCTTCGAATTCATCCTCAACTGTAAACTTAATCCTGAACTTTGCACAGAAAAAGAACTCTCTCGATTTGAATTGGTAGAAAATTACTAATTGTTAGTGGAATTCAAGTTCAAGAATTTTATTATTGTATATAATAGAATTATATTATTTATATTTATAATAAATTATTTGAATTAATGAATTTTCACCACTTACATTAGTATATGTACATTTCTACACATTTCACTATATATATTCCACAAATTTACACAATTTTTTACAACTTTTTAATTTTTCTTTTTTTTTACCATCGTATTTAGTGTAATGGAATTGAATCTTCATGATTTTAAAGTCACTGAGATTCTTTTATAATTATTCATTATTTATGTGAAATGAAAGATTTTCTTATTTTATTTTACTCCTCATATCACAGCTCCATTTTGAAAAAATATATCGATAATTCGAGAAAAATTTTGTCTTTGCAGGAATTCGAAACCATCTAGTCCCAATGAAACTAGCCCAAAAAGGAATTCTACTCCGAAAACGAGTGAGAACAATTTGAAGGTAAACGAATTTCAAAAGTTTCGAGAGTGTATTGATTGCTTGTTGTTATCTAAAATCAATTGCCAGAGTAGATTCATTACATAGTTACATGATTTTCACAAAGTAATTGGATCCAGTTTTATTGAATATATTAATTAAATTATATTTTTCAAATTTCCAAGAATTTACTAATGTTATTTTAGGTACAGTTAATTATGGTAAGTATATCACGTTAAGTAATTTATTTTCATATTTTTCGAAATAAAAAAAAACATGAAATCGAGCTCCTGAATTTTTTAAATGTAATTTCTCGAAGGACAACGCACGAGGCCCGCAAAAACCACAGGAAAAAACTGAAGCTGTGAACGATGGCGCGGTTGAGAAGGAAGCCGCAAAAACCCCGGATCCAATTTCCCGCGAGTCATTCACCGAAAAGAAAAACGCACCAGAAGTTGAAGAAGAAAACTCGGAAAATTCAGTAAGCAAACACTAACCTCCAACAACCCAACCAAGCTTTAAACAACAAACAAACAAAAAAACAGATTACTCGCTCAATTTTCCTCAATTCAACTACGTGCTTTTTCTAATTTCGAAAATTTGTTAGATATTCTATTACCTTTCAATGTTACAATAATAAATAATATATACTAGCGTGAACAAGCTAAATTATGAAATAAGTTTGTTTGGATTTTAATATCAATAATGAAATAATAAAATTATTGATAATGTGAAATCATGAAGAAATTTACGAAATTTTTTACTTTGCTTGAATAGTTTTCAAACGTTTTCCGCGTTTTCATTTTAATTTTATTGACGATATATGAATTCGAATATTTAATAATAATATTAATATAAACTTTACTATCTAACGACAATTATTTGAATATATATTTCATTTCTTATGTTATATTGTATATTATATTATTATATCAATGATCATTTAACTAAAAAATATTTAAATCCGAGTTGATGATAATTCAAATAACAAAACGAATTTTATAAAATTTTTTTAACTTCCTCGAATTCTTTATTATGTATCTTACATGTCTTGATTCAAAATTCTGTTTTTTTTATGAATTATAAATAACGTCAAAAATAAATTATCAGTTTGAGCAAGAGTAATATATTTGTTCATCTTTAAGTTATGAAATATAAAAATTGTCGTTCAAATATTTTAAAAAATGTCACGTTTCAATTTTTACAACGTAAACATTGAGTTGCTGTAAAAATTAAATATATACTTCATCTTTTTTACGTTATATTATATATCATGTTATTTTACCAATTATGATTCAACAAAAACATATTAATATCAGATTTAATAATTAAAAAAAAAAAACGAATTTTACAAAATCTTTTGACTTGATTGAAATAACTAGTATACATTTCACATATTTTGATTCGAATTTTTATATTCATTTATAAATTATAAATAACCGTCAAAATAAGTTGTCAATTAGACAATACGAATATACTGTTTATCTTTAAGTTATGAAAAATGTAAATAATTGCAAGTGTCACTTTATCACACTGAATACCTATTAAATATGCAATATTTGTTTGTTTAATTGACATTTAAAATAAAAATATAAAATACTTTCGATGTTTTCATGTTAATTCGAACAATGTGGAACTTTGCCACCATTGATATAGACTTAAAAAAAATCTTTTATACAATTACATCGACTATTGTTATGTTAATGAGAAAATTGACATGCAACTTAATACCAAGAAATACACGACTTCCTGAATTTTATTTTCAAACACGCGCTTTTCCCCGTTTCGGAATTTTCCACGATTTTCTATACTTTTTTCGAGCAAACTTCACGTCAAACGTGACAGTTGGCACAAATTTCATAACGCGCATCAAAATTCTACCCCATTTTTCCCTTTTCCGGTGGCAAATTCCAACACTTGAAATTATCCGTTAAAAAAGAGAAATACTGGATCGGAAAGTCGTGAAAATTCGAGGGGGAAAATTGGCGTTCTCGCTCGGGCGAGGGGGGATTCGCGATCGAGGGGAGGAAGTAACGAAACTTGCATGATGAAACTTGGAAATGGAAACGAAACTTGGAAACATAGTAGAAACGTTCTGGCAAAGTCCACAGGGCCTGTCGCGAATTCGAGGGAGTCGGCGGTGAACAACAAAGATCAATCACGACCACCTTCGTCGCTTTCATCGGACAGTTTGCGCGAAACTCCGGGGCCACCAAAAAAGAGCATGGCGAGCAAGGCGAGGCCGCAATCATCGACGGCGTCGCCGTCACGCGCGAGTCCTGGGTCAAAAAGTAACACCAACCAAGCTGGCGAGTGAGTAACCTTCTTAAACCCTGAAACTATTGTACACTGTTAAAAATTTTCTTCGATTTCATACACTTTCTATTCAAATTGTATTAAAACGTACTTGATATTTCATGGGCCACCTATTTAAAACTTACATTAGGTAAACATGTTTGAAAAAGGTAGGGGGACACTTTTCCTAATCAACTTTTCCCAATGGACACTTTTCCCAAAAAATCCTGTTCCCAATGAGAAGTGTTTCCCAAAGTACTTTTTTCCCAAACACCTCTTTCCCAAAGTACTTTATTAAGTATTATAAAAGTAATATATTAATTGTAGTACTATTATTATTATTGATTATATAAAAATAATAATACTTATAATTATTATTATTATTATTATTATTATTATTATTATTATTATTATTATTATTATTATTATATTTTGATTTTTTTCAATGTCCAATTGATTAAAAACGAATAAATGACAATTTCATTCGAATTTTTTAATATAAATAAATATTTATTCATAAAATGTATGTGAAAAACAAGTAAATTTCAATAATTTCAATAACTAGAATGATAATAAAATATATTAAATATTTCATTATTAATATATTATTATCATACAATAAAAATTACTATTCTACAAAAATAAATAATAATTGAATGATTTCAATAAAAAAATTACAATAAGAAAATTACAATACTGATACAAATATATATTTTCGTTTGATTTTTCACTGATAACTTTTTATTTAAAAAAAATCCATTAGGAATTGATAATAATTTTTGCATTTGTTTCAGAATTTTTATGACTAATAATATAATTTTTGGGACCCTGGAATTAAAAATAAAGTATTTGGAGTCACTTCGAATCTCATTTTATTGACGAGGAAAATTTTCATAATGTAACAAACTTTTTTATTCATTTCCAATCATTTTTTTACTGATGATTTTTCCAATAATTCTTGATTTCTGAAAAATTGACTGGAAATGATAATGTTTGCATGAATATTATCTTCTCACTGGGAATTTCGAATTGTAAGACATTTGAATTAATTATAATTTTGACAAAGTTTGAATTGGGAAAGTACACTGAAAAGTTCATGTTTCAGGATTTCTATTACTGATAAATAATTTGATATTTTGGACCCTGGAATTGAAAAATACTTATTTTGTATTTTGAGTCATTTTGAGTCTTATTTTACAGTGATTTTTTTTTTACTGGAGAAATTTCAATAATATTAAATACATTTTCATTCATGTTTATTCGATTTTTCACTGATAATTTTTTTAATAATTTTTCATTGACGAAAAATTTACTGAAATATTCTTATATGATGGGAAATTTTGAATTGAAAAACCTGAATGAGAAATTATTATGAAAAAAGTACGTTTCAAATTTTTCATTAATGATAATATAATTTTCCGAGTTAATAAAATCAAATCAATATAATTTACAAAGAGATATCCTAAAAAAATGTGTTTTGGGGAAAATGTACTTTGGAACAAATATACTTTGGGAAAATGTTTCTTTGGAAACTGCATTTTTTTGGAAAATCGTCTTTGGGAAAAATGTCCATTGGGAAATTTTATTTTAGGAAAAGTGTACTACAATCTTGAAAAATGTATAATATTATCGACCATCTTTAAATGTGTATAAATTGAAAATTCGTCCCACTAATTGCTATTTTTCGTGATTTTTAGAGCTTTCAAAAAAAAATATCAACCATTTTGAAACGAAAAACATTTAGATACTACAAAAAACTATTTACTAGCAAATGATAAACTCAACTGATTTACAAATGAAATCGATGATATCTCAGACAATTATAAGTGAACAATCACTATATATACACTTTTGGGGGATAAATAACATTTTACTTTCGAAAAAGTGAATATTTATAACAATGCAGTGAAATCTGACTTTTTGTAATTCAAAGAGCAATCAAATTTCACAAAAGTAAAATAACATTACACCACGTCTAAATATTTGTTGGTTAAAAATTTTCAATGTTTTTTTTTCTTTTTTTTCGAAAAGATTCAAAAATGACGAAAAATCGCAATTAGTGGGACAAATTTTCTATTTCTGAACATTTTAAAGATTGTCGATAATTGTATAAAATTAAATAAGTTTGTGAAATTCAGAAAATGTATAAATTATAATTGAATTGTTTACTATTTCAAGACTGAAACTTTATTTCATATTTCAAATTTCTTGAATATCAAAAACGTTTAATTATGTACAAATTTTTGAGATTCTTCTATATGTTCATAAAGTTCACAACGTTGACAAATCACATGAAAATTTTTTTCAGAGATTTACCAAAAATAATGTGAAACCTTGGGAAAACAAATTCGACGAAGCCCCGAACAAAGAAATTTTCAAAAATTGAAGAATACAAAAATTCTGAGACTTTTTATACGAATTCTGAAATTTGAAATTCCCAAGTTAAAACTTCTGATTCAAATTCTGAAATTGGAATTCTGAATTTAAAAATTTTAATTCAAATTCTGAAATTTCAATTTTAATTTAAGAAATTCTGAATTATATTCTGAAATTTCAATTCTAGAATCAAAAATTTTGATTCAAATTATATATTTGAAAATTCACTGAAAAAAAGAACGAATTGAAAGAATTCACTGTCAAACTTCACTGAATTCTGGAAATTCTTACTCATATTCTTAAATTTCAATTATGAATTCAAGAATACACTGAATTCAGTGAAAAAAATTCAATAATTTAATAATTCTGAGAATTCTGATTCGAATTCTGAAATTTAAATTTTAAATTCGAAAATTCTGATTCAAATTCTAAAGTTTGATTACTGAATTCAAACATTTTGATTCAAATTCTGAAATTTGAATTGAAAATTAAAAAATTCTGATTTAAATTCTGAAATGTGAATTCTAGATCCAAAAACTCTTATTTAAATTCTGAAATTTAAATTCTAATTTAAAAAATTCTGAATTGAATTCTGAAATTTAAATTCTAATTTAAAAAATTCTGAATTAAATTCTGAAATTTCAATTCCAGAATCAAAAATTCTGATTCAAATTATAAATTCGAAAATTCACTGAAAAAATTCAAGAATTTACTGAAAGAAAGAACAAATTGAAAGAATTCACTGTGAAACTCTTCACTGAATTCTTAAAATTCTGATTCATATTCTTAAATTCGAATTATGAATTCAAGAATTCACTGAATTCAGTGAAAAAAATTTTGAGAATTCTGCTTCAAATTCTGAAATATGAATTCCAAATTAAAAAATTCTGATTCTCATTTTAAATCAATAATTCAAATCTCAGAAAAAAAATTCTCGTGTGATTTTTCAACGTTGTAAACTTTGTCAACATTTCTTCTATTACATTCTTTCTTTTCCAAAAAGTATAACACAATAGCTTTTCCAGAAATTGCTGAATCTAATTATTAACACTCCCAAATCCTTGATTACATATTTTTTGTCTTGTACAATCACACTTTTCGAGTAAAAATTTTGACATTTCTCAAAGACGAATTTGACATAAATATTTCCTGAATTTCGTATTACCAATATCTAAATTAGTTTATTCAGTATTAAATGTCATGTAATTAAGGATGTTTACGAAAAAAATTAGAGCTTGAAAGTTTAAGAAGATAAGTTTTTTTCTTTTTTTATACTCAAAATGCTGCTTCTTGCTCAAAATTATAAAACATGATCAAATTCAAAATAAATAGTCTTTTTATATTTCAGTGTATACACTTTTGACCATCTCCACTAATTTTCGATCAAATCACCATAAATTTCACAATAAATTTTAAAGGAATTCAATTTCTTGAAAAATCTTTTCAACACAATTTTTAATGTAAAATTTCAAAAATTTGGATTTTTTTCGTGCGGGATATTTAAATTCATGTTAATGACAATGAAGCGTATGTTGAAAACAACTTGAAATCGCAATAAAAAGTGTCTGGTTGGGAAACGTACGACGTTTGCCATTGTTTGTAGCGTCCTCGCTAACTGTAAAATTTGCGGACGACATTTCGTGCAAGAACGCTTGGCCCGTCACGAGCAGATTTGCGCCAAATCCGTGCAAAAAAAGAGGAAACAATTCGATTCCGCGAGCGCCCGGGTCAAGGGGACGGAGCTCGAGCCTTTCGTCGCCGTCGTCAAAAAAGGAGGCAAAGGGTCACACGCCGTGGAGGTAAATTGAAAATTCAAATTACGAAAAACCCTTACTTCCGGTCTAATAAATCCGTCCTTTCCATTTCACGTTCGAATTTCATCGTGATCCTTTTGTTATTCGTCCTTTTCCAGGCGAAAAGATAGATTGGGAATGATTGGCTTGACTTTGGATAAGTATTCTAGCGAAGAATGAGTTTTCGGAAATTCATGAGAGTGGAATGTTTCAAAGGGAGTAGTTTTGGAGCATGATTTAGAGATTTTGAATTGATGTATTATACGCAGGGATGATAAACATATGCACGTGCATATTTTTGCATATATCGCATATTTTGATCTTTTTGAACGTGCATGCATATTTTTACGTTTTTAGCCAGATCGTGTATATTTTGTCCATTTTTTGGGAAAAAGTTGAAATTACTAGCGAATTTCGTCAAGAATCAGAAGTTTTCTTAAGTTCGAACGTTTTGTATAAGCAGTTGAAACACAATAATAAACAACTAATCTTTTATTTGACAATTTAAAACAACACATTATAATTTGTTGTAACAGACACGTCGAAATTCAAGATAAACAAATGATCATTTCGAATATAAGTGCATATTTCCATCTTTTTTTATTTTCGTAGCATATTTACTTGACTTTTCGTGCATATTTTTTGGCATATTTTTGCCATTTTTCATGCATATTTGCATGCGTATTTTGATGTTTTTTCGTGCATATTTTGACCATCCCTAATTATACGTGTAACACAATTTTCGCCATATTTCAGTGAGATTGTTGGAGTATTATAGCTCAAGCTCAATATTATTGTTAAAAAGCAAAAATTGATTTATGGCTATTGAAATTCGTTGGACCATATATATACAAAACTAAATATATTTTGTTTCATAACTCATGAAAAAACTTACGCAATATAACAAGTTCTAAGTCAAGAAAAAACTTTTTTTTCAATATAAAAATATTTTTAATGTCGATCGAGTTTTCAAAATCTTCAACTAATAAATTTCAACAAATAATTGAATAAATAAACGATTCATAGTAAAATCTTCAAAAAAAAAAAAAAAAAAAAAAAAAAAAAAATAAAAAAAAAAAACAAAAAAAAAAAATAAACAAAAAAAAAAAAAAAAAAAAAAAAAAAAAATAAACTAAAATAAATAAAGAAAAAAAAGAATGTACTATTCAAATTTTTAATTTAAAATGTTCCGATTGCTTTGCTAAATTAACAATATTGCAAGTAAATTTTTTTTAAAACTAACATTGACAGTTTTAATTGACATTTTTTAATTTAATAACATTTTTATTAACAAAATGTCTGAAAATGTTCATTTGGATATTGCATACCTATTTTGCATATTAATTAAGTTTGAGCTCAAAATGCATATTTCGCATATTAATTACTCACGACTGAGCATTTTGTTTCAAAAGCATGTTATTGTCAGTTGCAACAGGAATAAAGGTGAATATACATTTTTGTTGCCTCCAATAAAATTTCTGAAAACAATGGAAATTTTTGGTTTATACCAATTTCTCCGAATCCGTTTCTCCGACGGAACGATACTCCGACGGGACCAAAATCCGAAATCAAAAATTCCGAATCCATTTCTCCGATGGTCAAATCTCCGAAAGTACAAACTCCGAAAATATGAGAGAGAATCACAATCGTGAAAAAATCATTGAATAACATGATTTGGAAGAAAGGTCATTCGAAAATAAAAATATTCAGAATTATGGTCATTCGGAGAAATGGAATCGGAGAATTGGTCGTTGGAGAAATGGTTTCGGAGTATTGTCCCGTCGGAGAAACGGATTCGGAGAAATTCACGATTCCACAAATTCTCACCAGACAAAATTTGCATTTTTCACAACAAATCTTTCTTTCCTACCAAATTCCTTTCAAGTTTTTCTCGAACTTTTCTTTTTATTCCATAATAATTTTGAGATACAGCTAAAAGCATTTTCCGGTTTTGGTATGTCCCTCACGCATGGAATTTTTCCAGGCGAAAAGCAAGAAAGCTGCGGGAAAATCGAATTGGCGGGTTAAGCACGAGGATTTCATAAACACGATTCGCTCGGCGAAGCAGGTACAAGCCCATCTCGCTGCGGGTGGAAAATTGAGCGACTTGCCGCCTCCGCCGCCGAGCGACACGAGCGATTACATCCAGTGCCCGCACTGTGGGCGAAAGTTCAACCAAGGCGCCGCAGAACGTCACATCCCGAAATGCGAGAAAATGCAACATAACAAGTCCAACCCTCGCGCGCCCCAGAGACTCAAACGTTGAAAAAACCATCGCCTCATATATTCTACGACTTTTATTGTATCTTGCTTTACAATAAAATCATCTTATCACTGCTTCGATTTCTACATAACAATGTGGTTTTTATATAGTGGAGACGGGAGTTCTACTGTGATGAGCTTTTTCCCTGAAAAGTAGTGGTTTTGGGATCGTACGTTTGTAAAAAACAAAATGCGAAAACTATGGTTTCTTATAGTTTTATACTTTTTTCTGAATTTTTTAAACTAAGTATCACAAATTATAAAATCATTATGGAATAATTAACACCTATTCGTCCCTCGAAATTTGGAAGAAAAAAGTTGTCATGTATCAATTTGATACATGCGTTCCTAACTAACTGAATTCACAAAAAAAACACACAAAATTGATCAATTTTCTTTCTTTCAAGATAGTTATTAATGAGAGATATAATTTTTGTAGTTTCATACTTTTTTCTGAATCATTTCAACTAATTATTTCATTATTGTAATTTTAATGAATTTATTAACTTAAATTAGCAAAATTTTCGTATGGATATGATCACTGTTTTGATCTTAAGCTGTGGGGAAAAGAGTGCGATTTTCCCACTGTTTTTATAATAATTATACGATTTCTCACGGTTCTAAATTTCTTATGCAAGTGAAAGTCCTGCAGTTTTATTATAAAATTTTATCGAGTGAAGTGGCATTCTGAAATCTTTACACATTTCTAGGAAAACAAGTATTTTCTTATCTTCAGAAAACATAAATAGAACGTGAATGACCGAATTATGGAATATATGGATGACGTATCATTTAGCCTTAATGATTGAATTTTACATACAGATGTAAACTTGACGTAAACTGTTTACACTATGAGAGCACTGCGTTTACATAAAAATGTCTACATGGGTGACTAATCTACAGATTGTAGTTCTCCTAGGATATAAAATCTATACATATATAGAAAAACTGCTACTTATAGACGTGATTTTCCACTTATAAATTATGTACTTTGTAACCATTTTTGAGTAATAAAGTTTTTCATTATAGAAATACATGGTTATTATGAATGTGGAAGATTTATTTCAAAAGGAACAATTTTTTTTAATCAAAAAACGCTAATGAAAGTTCCAATCAAGTAAAAAAATTACAAAAACGGAATAGTTTGAAAAAGATACCGAAATGTTGCAAGTTTGTACCGATTGTAGATTGCACTGGATTCGTAAAAGACCTTCACATTTCCTTAAAGTTAACAACGTTGACAAATCACACGAAAAATTTTTTCAGAGATTTACCAAAAATTATGTGAAACCTTAAAAAAACAAATTCGACGAAGCCCCTAACAAAGAAATTTAATTCAAGAATACAACAATTTTAAGAATTTTGATTTAAATTCTGAAATTTGACATTCTGAAGTTTAATATGCTGATTCAAATTCTGAAATTTGAATTCTTAATTCAATAGTTTTGATTCAAATTCTGAAATTTGAATTCTTAATTCAAAAACTCTTATTCAAATTCTAAAATTTGAATTCTAGATTCGAAAATTCAGATTTATATTCTAATTTCGTAAATTCACTGAAAAAAATTCACGAATTCACTGAATTCAGTGGAAAAATTCAAGAATTTGAAAATCCAGAGAATTCTGATTTAAATTCTGAACTTTGAATTCTTATTCAGAAATTCTGATTCAAATTATAAAATTTCAATTCTGAATTCAAAAATTTTGATTCAAATTCGGAATTTTGAATTCCAAGTTCAAAAACTCTTATTCAAATTCTGAAATTTGAATTCTAGATTCAAAAACTCTTATTCAAGTTCTGAAATTTCATTTCTAATTTCAAAAGTTCTGAATTAAATTCTGAAATTTCAAATTCGAAAGTTCTGATTTAAATTATAAATTCAAAAATTCACTGAAAAAATGCAAGAATTCATTGAAAGAATTCACTGTTAAACTTCACTGAATTCTAAAAGTTTTGATTCATATTCTTAAATTTAAATTATGAATCCAAGAATTCATTGAATTCTGTTAAAAAAATTCAAAAATTAAAAAATTCTGAGAATTCTTATTCAAATTCTGAAGTTTGAATTCTAAATTCAGAAATTCTGATTCAAAATTAAAAGTTCGAATTCTAAATTCAAAAATTCTGATTCAAATTTTCAATGAATAATTCAAATCTCAGAAAAAAAATTCTCGTGTGATTTTTCAGCGTTGTAAACTTTGTCAACGTGACCTTAACTTGAAATCTTGAAAAACTGTTGAACCGACATCGAGGAAACTCGAATGATTATACAACCACATGAGGTTATTCCCGACCACTGGTACAGCTTCATTAAAAAAAGTTTCTTATTTATCAACTTCGAATTGAAATAAAGTAGAAAATTCTGGATACAAAATGTCCCAAGTGATTTTTTTACACGGAATATCAGCATTTTTCTGGTAAATGAAATACAACAGGCTCTATGTTAAATGTGAAATATATTCTTTCTCGATAAAAAGTTATTAGACAAGTATACATCATGATTTATTCAAACACGCCGCGTTTCCCGTGTTTCCAAAGATATAAAAGATATATACAAAATACAAATGAGCGTTGTTCGATAATCGACATCACAACACAATTCAATGTTCATTCGAATAATAATATAAAAAAAACATTCTCTCAGACTCAACATTCTGAAACGCAATTTTTCCCAAAAATTCACACTAAAACTTTTCATACATTTTCGAATCTCGAAAGTTGGGTCGATTTTTCCTTACACTTGACTATATATACCATTAAAATGTACATTACATCTACGACATACAAAAATTTATTGTCATGACGTTTTACGCGAGAATCGAATTTTCCATAATCAAGATATCCAGCAAAATTTTAGAATTATTCCTTCGAAAAGAAGTGGAAAGGAAAAAGGAATACAGAAAATCTGAGTCCAAAACAGATTCTATACTCTTTGGTAAATAAAATATGGGAAAATCATATAACAATGGCGCCAAAATTTCGATGGATCCTCTCAATTACGTTTTTCACGTTGTAAGTTTCAACGACTTTTTGAAAAAAAGCTGGTAGTTTTATTGAGGTCGGTGGATTTTTCAACAAAAAGAATATGTTTGGAAAATGAATGTTTGTTTACAATAAAAGGTTATTAAATAAACAAGATCTCGTCTCTTCTCACTTTTGTACATCCTCAAAATGAAAAATCAACGGACTCTGATTTCAACTTCAGTTTCCCAAAAAAACACTGATTTCTGAAAACTTTTGGAATCACAAACACCTGCTGTCTCTCAAAAATTCGTTTAACACAAAAGAAGTTATTACAATAATGACATACATTTACGATCCTGTAAATCAAACAGAACTGACTCATAAAAATAAGTAACTAAAAGTGTGGGTTTCTTAAAAACATTGTATTTTTAGCAGTCAATCATCATTTTGATGTTTATAAAAATCGAAAATTTTTTATCAGAATCTTTTTTTTTATACAATCGACCTTGAAAATTTTTGTATAAAGTGACCTTATAAAAACCTTTTAAAAAATTTCATAAAAAATTTGATATTTTATACAAATCTTCAATTTTAAAAAGCTTTTTTTTCACAAGAAATGTCGCTTTATAAGAAAGTAATGCTTACAAAATTTAGAAACAAAAATTTTTGCAAAAAAAGGAATTTAATAAAAAAAAAGTTTTTTATCAGTTTTCATAAGGTCACTTTATAAAAAAAGTTTTTTTTTTTAATTTTAGAATGTCAACTTTATAAAACTTTGTATAAGGTTTTTATAAGAATCAACATCACTAGGGATAACAATTAATTATTCCCAATTTTGTTTTCTTATCAATAAATAATGAATATGATCACGAATCAGAGTTTACATGTGAAAAACAGAAAGATTTCTTCCGACACTTGAAAGAATCAAAAATCGAACATTTTAAAAATATCATAAAGTTTCAATTTAATACGTGTGTTTAATCAATTAATCCAAAATTAAATAAACTCCCACAATCGACATTCTTAGTCACTCATTCTCACGAGTTCCTTCTGCATTGCTCAAAAGATCGTAATTATACTACACCTTGCATATTACACAGCGAAAAAACATTGAAATTACAACAATACAACGCGTTTTCGAATGGCTGTAGAAGCACCTTGATACTTACAAAATAACTGCGATTACGATTAACGCGAATCTAGGTTACTATCCGTTTTTACAACAAATTGCCAAACCACGGAAAAATGACCATTTCGTTTTCCGCATTCGACTAGTTTTCGGGCGCTCGTTTTGGCATGCTGTCAATTGTGCACAAATTCATGAATTTGTCCTCGAGACTTTATAAAACTCATTTTATAATTTCAATTCCCAGACTCTCCTTTCATAATTGTACTTATCAATTTCTAAAAAATGTGCACAATACACAAAATCGTGCACAATTGACACCATGCCCTGGTTTTGCAGCCGCGTCATGGCAGAGAAATAGGGAAGGGGGAAGTAAGGGGGAGGGTTGGAAAATATTTGTAAACAAATTTCGTATTTCCTCAAACGTAGCTCTCATCGTCGACGACAGATCGGCCGTATCCGAGGTGCCGGGGGCTGATGGGGACGCGGGGTTGGGGGGGCGGCCTGTAGGGTGGGGGCGGTGGCAGTGACCTCGACCTCCCGGCGATTTTGTGTCTTTCGTCGAGGCTCATGTGCACCGGGGGGAGGTGTCGGAGTCGCGGGGGCAGAGGGGGCGGCGTGTCCGGCCATGTTCTCTGCGAGTCGCCGTCGTCGTCGTCATAGACGTCTACAACAACAAATATATTCCATGACGACCTGACACATGTAATAAATTATAATAATATTTATTCAATATGATAATATATTATAATATATATCCATACTATGGTAGATTATTATTTTATTACATTTTTACATTTTTATTGTTATTTTATAACATTTTTATTTTTAAATATTATTTTCTTATTATTATGATCATTCTGACTTCACAATATTTATATTATATTATTTATATCATATTTATAATTATCCTTAATATAATTGATATTCAATGTATTATTGTAAGTCTTGAAAATAAAAAAATCAATAATTGATTATCATAAGCAATATTTTCAATGTTATAATGTAGATCGATATTTCGACTCTCATTTGTATCGTATTAAATTAAAGTTCTATCCTCCAAAAGTGATTGACATATAATACAGAATCAAAAAAATCATTGTGAGTGTATAGAAATAAATAATAAGAATTGATTATGAATTATTTTTTCGTGAGAGTTATTTTTGATTTATTTATTTACTTATTATAGCGCTAACAGAGCAATACAAGATTGAAGATTTTCGTGTGAAGCTTAGGATTTTTGTTGAAATTTCGAATATGATTGACTTTTTTCGTACAATATAATGTAGTTCAATTTAAAAATTTTTTTTTGGAATGTGACTTGATTTTTTGGGGTTTTAGAGAAACTTGGAAATTTTTCGCAATATCGAAAATGTAAAACTAGTTTTTGGAATTCTACAAATTTTTGTGATTGTCTGGAACTATCGGCAGGTTTAAAATTCGTGATGCTTCCTTTATTTTTTCTATCTCTCAAAATTTCTGTAACAATTAAAACTGTTCGACATTTTTCAAATTCTATAAATAATTACTTGAATTGATGAAAATTTTATTCCATATGTACAATCCTGTGGTATCCCGGCATAAACGAATAAGTCCATTTTGCTATAAGGCTCAAAATTTATACAGAATATTACGTAAAATGAGCCTTATGGCAAAATGAACTTATTCGCTTATGCCGGGACACGAACACTATTTATAAAAAATACGACTATTTTTTGGAAATTCATAGGTTTTTCGAATTTTTCAATCTTCAAATGTTTCATAATTTTCTAGAATTTTCCAAATTACAAAATACAAATTTTTGAGATTGTCTGGAATTATCGACAATTTGGAAATTCGCGATGTTTCCTTCATTTTTTCTATCTCTCAAAATTTTTGAAAATAATTCAAACTGTTCAAAATTTTTCTAATTCTATAAATAGTTTGTTGAACTGATGAGAATTATAATGAATATGAAGATGGACACCTTTTTTCAAATATACGACTATTTTTAAAAAATCCATAGGTTTTTCAATTTTTACAATTTTTTCAATGTTTGATCGTTTCATAATTTTCTAGAATTTCCCAAATTTCAAACGTAAAAAAAACTATTTAAAAACTGTTTTATTTCATTTAAATTTATTTAGTTAAATGAGATTTTCGATAGTCTTTATATACTTCTCAAGTTTTTCAGTTTTTTAACAAAAAATGAAATAACTTAATCATGAAGATACCAAAAGGAAAATAATGAAGACTTTCAACTATATTTATTTATATTTGCTGCATCTATGTACATTTAAAAAAAATTTTCGGATTTATTCATTATCTCGTCAATTTTCAATGTTTTTTTATTTTTCGGCAATTCCGAAATTTCGAAAATGATACAAGCGATTCAGAATTTGGCGTATTACATTAAAATGTATGTAAATAATTAAGATTTTTTCAAAATTTCAAATACTTCTGAGATTTTATTTGAAAATAAAAATATATGATCATTTATTCACGAAACTAATGTACACATTTTATGTATTTTGACAAATTTTTCTAATTTTTTAGTATTATGTAGACTCTGATATTTTTTATGTTATTCAATTATTTCAAGTTTTTGTAATACACGTAATACAAACCGTTCAAAACTTTCGAAATTTTATTAAAATTTGACTAAATCACTGAAATTCTTCTCGACTTTCTAAAACTTTTCAAGTTTCGCAAATTTTTGTATAAATGAAAAAAAAATAGCATGTATATTATGAGAAATTATGCTACCAAAACCAATTTAGAAAATATGTAAACGCTCTCTAGAATCTTGCACTTTTTTCGGATTTTTCAAAATAATTGAGAATGTGTGAAATTGCAAATACTTTATAATGTTTTCAACAATTTGAAAACTTTACAAATTTCAATAAAATAAGTACACTTTACTGATATTTTATGTGTTTCTATCATTCTTTCCCTTTTTCCAAAATTTATTTCATGACGACGTGAAAATTTCAATGGTAATTTCAATTTATCATTCGATAAATCCAGCATGAACGAATCCTTGATTTTTATTCTATGTCCACACCAAACTTGTCATTACTAGTCAATTAATAGGGTTATTATTACGACGTAAGTGCATCACAGCCAGTTTCTACGTGTTACTTTTATATAAATTGGATCTTGATAAGGACCAAAAAAAATGTAGACCTTAACATAAAGTGTATTTTTTATAGAAACGAATGGACGAAAATTTCCTGAAATATCCAGAGGCATTCTTTATAACGAAAAAAATAACATATCTCGTTAGAAACATGTCACTCGAAAAATGTCAAAAATCACAATCCAAATCTTACCGATCGTTTCAGCCTGTTTGAAGGAAAACAGCTCGCTTCGATTTCGTGAACCATAAATGTCTCCAGGAACTTGCCTGTTCCCATAAATGTTCTCGGATTTGTCGAATTCGTAAGATCGCGACGTGTCCTTTTTGCTGAGGTACAAATCGCTCTTCACTTTGCTAAACTCGTAAATGTCGCCGTTGGAGTGATAACTCCCGCCATTTTGCGATATCGGTGACTCACTGTTTACGTATATTTTCGACTTGATTTTCTTGAACTCGCTGTATTCGTAATTCACGTCCTGCTCCGAGTCGTGTATCCGTTCCGTGCAAATGTCTTGCTGGGACGATCTGTAATTACGTTTACTTCGGTCAACAAAATGTTTTTAATAATAAGAAATATTCGTTTCATTACTGTTTCACATCTCACCTATAAATAACTTGCTTGCAATTCTCCACGTTCTCCTTCATCGCGTCCTGCCTGCTCAAATACTCCCTCCCGTAGACGTCCTTCTCGTCAAATCTTTGTTCCTTACGCTGCTGCTCCTGTTCCTCCAATTTCGTCCTCGGCATTCTCTTCAATTGCGCCCGCAGCCAGTCCTGCCTTTGGAAATTCGGATTCGGATAACCAGCAACGACTCCTCCGTGCTCCAAATGACTCGCGAGCCCGTTCAATCGATCGTCCCACGCAGCGTAGACCCTGGTGTAGGCGGACTTTCCCATGACAGTCTTTTCGGCGTCCTTGGACTTTTCGAAATTCGAGGACGAACCGTTGACAGCCGAGTCCTCGGAACTGACGGGGGACTCGGGGATGAAGAGTTGGCAGTCGGAGAGGGTCAGGCCGGAGTCCCTTGACAAGGACATTTGGTCCTTGCGCGGGGGTTCCGTCAGGTCGAGGCTATCCAGGGAAAGCCCACCTGCTGCAACGGCATGAATCAATAGAAGAACTTTTTTGCAATTATTTGATGGTCTTGTTGGGAAATTGTTGGACAAAAGTTGGAAAATCAAAAAGGATGCAAGTTTCGAGTTGAAGGCTTGGTGTCAATTGTGTACGTTTCTAGACATTCATTACTATGATTATTGAATGAAGATTCTTTCTTATTGTTCATAATTGCAGGGTGTCCAGTTACTTTCAGAAATGGAATTCCTGGAGATTTCCCGGGTCATTTTTTAACATTATCCGTATTGAATATTCTATAGAAAAAACAAATGTACTGAAACGAAACACACTGTAACGTAATTATTTATGAGTACTTTTTTATTAAACAAATTTTTTGTTTTTCGTTGACTGTCTATTATTTTATTAAACAAATTTTTTGTTTTTCGTTGATTGTCTATTATTTTATTATATAATTTTATAGTTTTTTGAGGAATTGTCTGTGTGGATTGTGAGTGTTTTATGGATTCCGAGTGTTTTAGGTATTTTTAGAAATTGTGAAGATTTCAAGAATTTTATGCTCTCAAAGCTGAAGTTGACGGGTTTTTTGATATTTTCATAGATTTTTCAGAAAATAATTTCTACATAGAATTTAAGTATTTCATACATTTCTATTATTATCAGTCGTTAGTATTTTTCAGCTTTTACAAATCTTTGTAGCAAGTTGTAGGATTTTTATAGATTTCTAATATTATTATGGATGGATATGTAGATTTTCAGAATTTGATGCTCCTAACTTTGAATTTTGTATTATTTCAATATTTATACGAATCAAAGGATTTTCTGATATTTTCGTGGATTTCTGTATAAATTTATAGAATCAGATGCTCTAGAATTTCAAGTTATCTAGATTTTTAGAAATTTATGGATTTTCAAGTAGGCTTTACCAACATGAATTTTGAGTGTTTATGAATTTCTGGTATTTTTCGTATTTTTTCGTATCTATCAAATTTTTCGTTCACCTGTGGGTCGCTATTTAGATTTCTGGAATATGATACTCTCGAATTCAAAGTAAATAATATTTAATATATTTATATGAATATCATATTATCGATTATTAATTATATAAAATTATTTGATATTTATTACATAATATTATTATTCAATATTTAATATGTATTTCATATTTATGATATAATATTATATAAGATAATGTTTTATATATTTATGTGGATAATATTTATATGGAGAGATTTTTCAAAAAACTGTTTATAGATCAATTTAGAGAACTTTATGATATCACAATGAATTTCTGTATAGATTTCTAGAACTCAAAGCTTTCGTTTTCAAAATTTCATAGATTTCTATTACTTTCAATATTTTTTGTATTATTTCAATATTTATACGATTCAGAGGATTTTCTGATATTTTCGTGGATTTCTATATAGATTTTTAGACATTTATGGATTTTCAAGAATGCTTTACCAACATGAATTTCGAGTGTTTATAAATTTCTGGTGTTTTTCGTATTTTTCCGTATTGATCAACTTTTTTGTTCATTTGTGGATCGCTATTTTGATTTCTGGAATTAAATACTCTCGAATTCAAATTAAATAATATTTTACATATATACATGAAAGGATTTAAAAAAAAAATGTTTCTAAATTAATTTGGTGAACTTTCTGGTATTATATTGAATTACTGTATGGATTTCCTGAAATCAATGCTTTTGTATTCAAAATTTTATAATACCGATTAGAGTATTTTAAAGATATCTGTTATGTGTACTTGTTCTCATATTTGTCAACATTCGTAAAATTCGGTCTAATTCTTCACTTTTTAATACATTTCATCTATTTTGCATTTTTTATTATTCATCACATTTTGTAAGATTTTCAAGTCTTTTTATAAATCACTACCCAGATTTCCAGAATTTGATGTAACGAAAATTTATCTGATGATGGAAAATACTGTAACTGAAACTTTGGCAACGTTTTTTCGACCATTTTGTATGTGCCTATCTACTTTTTTCTGTATGTATCAATATTAAATCAACACTTAATTTTTTTTGTACGCATTTCTTATGTATCATTCATTAAGCCAGTAACAATTTCTGAAGATTTCGAAAAATTCAAGTAGAATTCCTGGATTTCCCAGATTTCCTGGAGGCTGGACATCCTGAATTTTCATTGTTTTCAATCCTTTGCAGCACAAATACTGAAAATTCTTTATTTAATGCTTTTTGATTCGGTTGGATTAAATGAAACCGAAATTTTGTTTCCCATTGCTATAATAATTTCTCATTTCGATTCCCATCAACACCAGCAAGAAAACAGAATACGAGGACTCACAGTGTAGGCTATCGGTGCTTTCCTCGGCGCCGCTGTCGCTGCGTTCTTCCCCCAAAAGTTGCGTGACGCCCTCTCCGAAGAGTGCCTCGCAATGACGTATAAGGATGTCTGTAAGGGCGGGAATAGCGCGACTCTGGTTGACCGTGGGGCTCATGGACCACAAAAGACTGGGGCCACAGCACACTCCGAGATTGCTCGCGCACATGAGGTTATGTTTCGAGCGCCTTGCGATGTGGTGCAAAACGCAGACTAGGTGCGACAACAATGTGTAATTCGCTTTTGGCAGTCGGTCCAAAATACTAGAAAAAAAAAAACACCATGAAATCATTGATCGTTGATGACAGACAAATTCCTCCATCACGAGTCAAAACAAAACTCACCTTTTGATCGTCTTAACATGATTAGGACTGTCTAAACTCGCCATCCACAAAGGAAACAAATGCGAGGTGAGCAGAGGATCCGGAAGTGACCGCAGAAAGTCCTTGAGCAAAGACGCGACCGCGATGATGGGCGCGTCTTCTAGGCAGCTCGTGTCTCCCGAAGACTCGATCTGATCCCTGAGTTCCCTGACGATCCTCACGTTCGCGGACTTGCGGAAAATTCCCTGAGTGAATGGGCCCTTGGCGAACAGTTGCTGGAGCATGACCAGAACGGGTTTCGGCAGACCGTTCTCGTCCAGCCGCGAGAGGTTGACTCCGAAAATGCTTGGGTTCAGGGAAAGGGAGCGCCTGAGGAGGCCGCTGATGCGGGACTTGTTTTTCTTCACCGGGGACTTGAGAACGGGCCTCAAGATGAAGTGACACGTGTCATGGCCGCTTTTGTTGCAGTGCTCAAGGTCAAAGCCTTCCTCGGCGGAAAGCGAGTGTCGCAGATTCGAGAGTTTTATCGCGCAGGGCCTCTCGTGACCGATCAAGGGGTAAGGGGACTCATCTGCACTCGTACGGGCCCATAACTGGAACGGGCCCTGCAGGTCTAGAAGCCGCGTCGCAAGGTTCACGCAGGCCGCGGATGTCATTTCCGAGCCCACCATTATTGTTTTGCACTGTGTGCCAAAAAAAAACTACTAATTTTGTTGAAAGTTATGGCAATTCATGAATATGTGCACAATTTACAAAATGTGTTGTTTATTGTTGTTTGTGGGATGAGTCTTGATGGTAGAATAAATGTCCAAGTTACAAGTCATTCACATTTCGAGAAAAATTCACTAGGAATCCATACGTATATCACTACTTCCATTCATCATTCTAACACTAGAGTAAAAATTTCCACCGTCATCAAGCTCACACCTGCTCTGGCCATTCAAGGTATCAAGAAAAATAGTGCTGTCAGACACGTAGCTAAAAAGAGAGCTAAAGAAGCCTGAGTACTTTGGATTTTTTACCGATTTTACATGAATGCGACTGTCAAAAACATTTTTTTTTTTTTCGTAAAAGTTTTTCAGAATATGGAAAATCATTCTGTGATTTTGAAAACGATTGTAATTTCCAAGATTTCGAACTGTGAATAAACTAGACAGTTTTTTTTTCGTTTGAAGATTAAATTAATTTGAAAATTTTTTTTGACATTTCTGAATTTTTTAATTTCTAGTACACTGTTAAAAATGTCATTAATTTCAATAATCATTCATGTATGGTATTTACATTAAAAAAAAAAAATAAATAAACACGTGTACTAAGCTCAGACTAATTAACTTATCATTAATTTCAATTAACGCACATTAAAATCTGTCAGTAGTATATCAAAATTAATAGACTTGTATATTGTATATTGTACAAAAAATTCAATGAACTTGTTAGTTAAAACTCAAGAGCGTTTATTAATCTTCATCAACTTTGTACATTGGTTTTCAAATGCGTTTATGTAAAAAACTTCCAAGACAAGTTTATTAAAATTAATACGAAAAATTTCAATAGTATAATATGTTAAGATGGTAGGGGGACACTTTTCCCAATCAACTTTTCCCAAAATATCCTGTTCCCAATGAGAAGTGTTTTCCAAAGTACTTTATGAAATTATATAAAAATAATACATTTAATGTAATACTGTTATTATTATTATTAATTATATTAATAATTATTGTAATTATTATCAATATCATTATATAATTATAATGTTTCAATTTTTTTCAAACGCAAATTGATTCAAAACAAATTAATGACAACTTTATGCTAGTTTTTTAATATAAAAAATATTTACTCATTAAATGTATGTAAAAAACAAGAAAATATCAATAATTTCAATAACTACAATGATGATAAAATTTATAAAATATTTCATTGTCGATATGTTATTATTATGCAATAAAAATAACTATTCTACAATAAAAAATATTAATTTAATGATTTCAATAAGAAAATTACAATAACGATACAGATATATATTTCCATTTGGTTTTTCACTGATAACTTTTTATTTATAAAAAA